>JBBBDQ010000939.1:610000-632500 GCA_037127315.1 Ascarosepion bandense
CTCAGATTGTATATATATATATATATATATATATATATATATATATATGTGTGTGTGTGTGTGTGTGTGCGTATGAATGGTTAGATCGTTCACTTTCTGATCATGAAGCCTGGGTTTGTATCTCACCATTTGTCAAGAAGATGACTTCTTGATATTATCGGTCTTGAGCGGGCACATTTGGAAAGTGCCTGAAAACCATACCACGGGTTGACTCAAGCATTGTGAGTGAAATTGGGTAAACGTCTCCCTTTGAGGAGCCACCGATGGTTGGGCTTGCTCGAAGTCACTAGTCATCGTTCCGGAGGGATTGAGCGTTCTAGCTTTATTCAGAATGTTATTCATGCTAGATAATGCACTCTCACCCAGAAACTGTAACTAAGGTCTTATCAGCATAGGGATTAGGTAGCCGCCCCGGTATATATATATATGTGTGTGTGTGTGTGTGTGTGTGTGTGTGTGTGTGTGTTTACATATAAAAGAATTCAGAATTTATGATCGAATAATCATTTCTGCGAATTGAATTAGCTTCTTTAGTGGTCTTTAATATTACGGAAAAATTAAAAAATTTGCATAAGTTACGTGTGTGGATAAAGAAACCGGAAGTCTGCCTGACAAATAAAGGAAAGGGAAAAGTGTAGCGAATCGAAAATGAAAGGAAAAAAGAAAAAGAAAGAAAAAGAAGAATAACGGAAACAAAAAGAAGAAAATAGGAAGGAAAAAAGTATGTTAAATCAGTAGACGGGAGAAAACGCGGGTTGGGAAGGTGGGGAGATTATCTACAGACAGCGAATAATATATGGGTCATTCAAAAATTTACTTGAGAGTGTAGAAAGTAGAGAAAAAGAAAAATATAGCAAGGAAAAAATTCAATTCGCAGAAATGATAATTCAATCATAAATTTTTATTTTTTTTATTTATAAAAATGCATATTGGCTTTGTTAATTAATAATTTTATTTACATTGAACCCTCTTGGCTAGATCATTTTAAAAATTTAATTTTAAACAATTAATATTAATAGGATCTCCATTGAAATTTTACTATCACGCTTTCATTCTTTTGTGTGTGTATATATATATATATATATATATATATATATATGCTTGTATTTATATTAGTTTATAATAAAAAACATAGTTTACTGCAACACAAGAGTCGTTGTGTTTTGGTACTATCTTATTAGCACCTCGCCAAGCAGGCTTAATAAAGTAAATCACTACGAACATTGGACTGTCCACCCATTAGTTTGTACTAATTCTAATATACATATATTTATGCTTAGTATGTTATCAGAAAGGGTAATAAAAAGGCAGAAGGGTGTGTAATTGTGTTTAATCAGTTATGAAAAGGCATTCGACAAAGTACACCACAAAAACCTGATAGAGACGTTGGCAATCTTGACAAATTCAGGAAAGACCTTAATCATAAACCTTTACTGGCAGCAAACTGCCTGTATACCGACAGGAAACGAGTTCAGTAGATACACAAAGATAGAAAGGGGTGTAAGACGAGGATGTGTATTCTCATAAGATCTATCCAATCTATATAGCGAAACCATTTTGAGAGCTCTAGAATTCCTGCAAGGATTAGTTATTGGCGGCCGCAATCTGAACAATACGCAGATAATACAGTGCTGATAGTAGATACAAGAAAGAAGCTAGAGGAAGTAGTTAAAGAAAGCTGAATGAAAGAACTACATACCAAGTACAAGAAAACTGAATGCAAAAAAAAAAGACAAAAAAAAAACAAACAAAAAAACAAAAAACAAAAACAAACAAAACAAAAAGAGACAAAAAGCCAACTTCAATTGTATAAAAATTGGCAATGCATACACAATAGCATCATCCACATGTAAAAGAAAATAAAAATAGTGGAAGCATTACTAATAAAAAAAAGAAATCCTTCACTTAATAATATCAGTTTTGAATACGATAACAATGTGCTTACCGTGTTCGGAACTTAACATACACATGATACTATGTGCATAAATTTTACACGTATTTATTTACAAGTAAAACAAAATTCATTCTTGATAAATTCATTCTTGATAATAACTAAAAGTATAGCCAAGAGTGCTCAAAAATCAAAACCTTCGGACACTTCTCTGATTAAAAGAGAGATTGTTGTCTAAATACACTATATATATATATATATATATATATATATATTACGCTCTCACACCCTGATTGAGCACTCTAGAAGAATGGTAGACTTTGAAAAACAATAGCTACTCTGGCATGTACGGATCGCTCATTCAGTAAATTAATTAGAGTACTCTGGCTATTGGGCGCGTATAATGATAATATACATGATAAAAGTCTGCCTTCTTCTACCGGACGCCATAGCCCAGAAGTAGAATCGCCGACTGACGCCAATTCGGCCGGGTTTCAATTCTGGGTTAAAAAGCAATCGGAGTCTAACCGTACTGATGAGCTGTGATACAGCAAAACAGATTTGTCTGCGGATGACTACATATATATATATATATAGGCGGCATGTATATATATATATATATATATATATATATATATATATATATAGGCGGCATGTCTTCGTTAAGATGAAATTCTTCGATGAATGCAGATTTTATCGCAGTTACAATAAGTTTGTCCCTGAAGATGATCATAAAAAAGTCGAAAATATTTAGGCTTCAAAAGTACTGGGCCTTCCTTGATGAATTTCATCTTAACATCAAGAAACTAATTAGGCAGGTGGAAAGGATCAGTATAAAAATAAGTAGACTCAATATGCCTATATTATTCAATCAGACACACACATACGCACGCACGCACGCAGCACGCACATGCACAGATATATACATTTATATAAGTGTGTGTACATGTGTGTGATTTTATGTCTTGTCACCAATTTTAAAATCTAAACGTACAATATCGTTGAAACTATGAATGTCAGAAGTTCATTGAAAGCCCTATTTAAACGTAAAAATGCAGTGAAATTCCAAGATGCTCTGAATTCAAACGAATTATATACATATCTAATATTTAGTAGTTATCAATAAATTTAACCAAGAAACACATGAGAATTTAGGCGTTATTCTGAGAGGGTCACATATGGCCATTAGTTATTTGATTTGAGATTAAATGACCAATATATATATATATATATATATATATATATGAGTTGAATACATGAATCGGAATCCGACAAGATGAATAGAATAAGTAAAGAAAAAGTAGGAAAAAATGTTTTTAATTTTACATGTTTCACTTTAACAAGCTTCTTCAGAGATTTATTAATGATGCATTTGACCAATGAAACTATACCTCAGACAACATACTGTCTCTTGAATTTTTAAATCATTTGTTTTTAATAAATCTCTGAAAAAGCTTGTTAAAGTGAAATATGTTAGATTAAAGTCATTTTTCCTACTTGTTCTTTACTTATTTTATTCATATATATATATATATATATATATATATATATATATATATATATATAAATTAAAATAGGATTAATTCACGGATGTTGAATGACCATTTCGATATGAAAATCCCCACAGGGGATAACACATCACCTCAGCAACAAAAAATCCTTTCAGAAACTTCTGAAAGGATTTTTTGTTGCTGAGGTGATGTGTTATCCCCTGTGGGGATTTTCATATCGAAATGGTCATTCAACATCCGTGAATTAATCCTATTTTAATTTATATTTGCTCTGTAATATTTTATTACATGGCGCTCTCTTCCTGTATCATTTTTTAATATTAAAATAAAATTTTAATATTAATTAGGATCGGGTTTTTGGAATTTACCTTCCTGCTTTTTCCGCTTGGATTAAAGTATCTGGATATATATATATATATATTTCGAAACACAATTTTAATTTTGCTTTATCAAAAAGAAGTTATTACGTGACATCATCTCATCTGAAATTGTTCATTTATTTATTTATTTATTCACCTTGTCACCGTGCAATGGACAGTAGTCCCAGGCTCCCCAACACCTTTTCCACACACCTCTACACAAACAGACAGGCGCGCACCATTCCCAAAAAAATACGGACGGTGTCGTATGAATAAAAGTCATGTCAGTGTGTGGCATCGTTCATTTTATGCAGGACACGAGGATAAAAGCTGTCTCTCAAGCGTATTGTCCTAGATCTAATAGAGCCCAAACGTCGTTCTGAGGGTCAACAGTTCAAACAAGTAGTACCCGGGATGCGTGCTAGCTTTCATTATATTTTTACTTTGCTGAATTAGAGAATTAGAACTGCCCCACCCCGTTAGGAGGGTAGAGAGCATGCAGTTAACATTAAATCATATTTCCGTTAGGAAAAGGAATTTATATAAAAATTCTACGTAAACAAACATTTTTAATTATTTATAGTTTTTCTGAATTTTAAACATTTATATTATCTTAATATTTAATTTTTGATTATAGTATTAGGCAAACGTAATGACTTACTTATTTGTGTTCTTGCTTATTTAGGTCTTAACCAGAGATCTAAGGTTATAAATGACATCAAAACATTTACCACTGAGCATTTTTGAAAGAGATAAAGGCCTTTGTAAGGTGTGAGCTGCACGTGTGAGTACAATATTTTTGCATGTCTTTATGGTTTGGTATACCAATGAGTCTGTTGGAAACTTTTTCACTCAATCCGAGGGCTCCAACTACAACTAGAATTATTGATGTCATCATATGCCACAGATCTGAGATTTCGATTTCCAGGTCCTTGTGTTTTGGTAGTTTTTTGAAGATCTTCCAAAGTACATTACAAGATTGTACTTACTGCCATGTCTATAAGAAGGCATATTCTGTTTTGGCGGTCTCTGATCACTGTGTTTTGGCAATTAGTTTTGATTGATCTGTCTGTGTGTATTGCATAGTCCCATAAAATTGTTACAGAACCTATCTCTGTAATCGGGTCTGGGTGATGTTTATGCCAGTTTCTCTTCTGTAAATGTTGTAGATTTTCAAATGAATATATTGGCACGCTCTGTCATGCCAGGTTTTATATTCCGTGTGTGCTAATACCGTACAACTTGATAAAAGATGGTCAATTGTTCCTGGATATTTATCACAGTATCTACCTTTCGGTTTAACGAATTATTTTAGTATTTTCTAGTTAGCAAGCATTGGTCCTGTTCAGCAAAAAGTAAAACTTAGTTTTTAGGTTTTTACCTTGTACTAAGCAGCCACTGATAAGTACGGAGTTTGTCTACATCAGCTTATTTATCATGGGCAAAATATTAAGCATGAAGGGGTTTATCTTGCCATCGTTTCTGTATTTGGTCCATTACGTTTGTTTTTGCTTCAATTTTTAGGATATTTTGCCTCTCTAGTAGATGTATTATGCTTTACTTGCATTTCTTTTGGCTAATGAATGCGAATGTTTCCTTGTCTCGAAACAGCTAATCTCACTATTGCCTTTATCTCGACATTTTCGCCTGACAGGATTGGAAAGTATTTTGATAAAATGATTTGCTCTTCACGTGGTCATAAAAACGGAGTTTTGTTATGATTTTCTTGTTTTATTTACAAGTAGGCTGAAGACTGAAATTTTTAATAAATTCTCTATCAAAAGATGCTTTCCGAGGATGATGCTGAGAATATTCTGGACGTAACATGTGAGAAACAAAGATCGGTGGAAGAAAATAGAAGAAACCTGTATTTAAACTAGAAAAAAAGCAGTTGGACTTTCTGAGGCACATAATGAGGAAAGGGGGCTTGGTGAATTTGACACGTGTAACCTATCTAACGAGCTTCTGTACGCGGATGGTAGAACAGAGACTTGGTTGGTGAATAAAGAGACATACATTGCTAATAGCTACAAAGAATAGGATGGTGTGGAGAGCTATAATTGCTCATGCCTGAAGAATTAAAAAAATAATACAAAAAGCCATTCATGAACCCTTCAACAATCGAGATTGTGGCAAACATGTCTAAAACTACTCGAATTAATCAATAATATAACACAGACGCAAAAAATACAATCATATTTTATTTTTTGTTAAGAAATGACACAAGTGTATCTGATTTTAACATCTTTTCTCATCATGATTCCATTTTGTTAAAAATGTTTAATAATAGACAATAAATAATATTTAAATAACTATGTACAGTCAGTTGAAAACTACTTCACAACCTTTCAATAAAAAAAAACGAAGTTTCTACGAAAATAGCATCAACAAGCTTGTAATGTAGAACAATACAAGATATTTGTTAAAAACTATGGAGACCATCTACTTGACTAATAATTGTTTTTTGTCAGTATGTAAAATTTGGTTTTTAATTTTCTAATTAGGAATGAAGCCTTGCGATAATCTAATATCTTATTAAGGCTTTAGAGTAAACTAAATAAAGGATGATGAGAAAAGATGTTAAAATTTTGAGTTTTCGGATATACCTGCATCCTTTCTCATGGAAAAATAAAAGAAAGTTATACTTTCTCGGTTTAAACAAGAATTTATTTAGGCATCCTCAATGAATACAGTTTCTAGAAAAAACCACCGACAAAATCTCTACAATCCTAATCGTGAGGCAAACAACGAATCCAAACTACTAGATTTTATCAATATTATACAGAGTGCTACAGAAATACTTGCAACTTAATAGTTTAATAGTGGCAATGTTGTCTTCATTTTGATAATATCTTACCATTACGTGGGATGTATTTCTGCCGCACCATATAAAATATGCGCACGCAAAAAAAAAAAAAAAAAAAGAATTCACCCCATCAAAAGTTTAAAATCATGTGATTTCACGTTAAGAAAGGGCACAGGCGTATCCGAAAATGGTGATTTTTAACACCTTTTCTTTTCATGCTTCCATTTGGCTTAAATGTTTAATAATAGACAATAAATATTATTATTTTTATTATCATCATCATTATTATTGTTTTTATCTCTCAAATTTCTTTTATCGGATTACTATATATATATATATATATATATATATATATATATATATATATAATTAGTTTTTGGCCATAATTAAATTAGACCAGTACACAGTTGTACTAAAAAGTGTTCAATACAATAATATTGTAGAACTTTTGAATATTTTTCATTTAGATATGAGCTATTTCTTCAACCTCGGTTTCAATCGTTCGGTATCTTCAGACGATTTACAATAACTTATTATTGTAAATTCTTAGTGTAAATCGCCTGAACATGCCGAAAGGTTGAAACCTATGTCACGGAAATAACTCATTTTCAAATTATATATATATATATATATATATATCGTTAAATAATGTAGACGTATTGTATCTATTTATCTTTATATTAATCATTTTTATATTTGTCTATATTTCTGAGATAAGGTAGTATTTACACTATTTACATTATTTGAATTATTATCTTGGTTGCCATTTGTACGACGTTTTGGTCGTCGTACGCTCTTCAGGTGCTAGGAATTTCGAACCGAAAATTTGATTACAATCTTGGGTGTATAATTCTCATTCCTTGCGTACAGCCTCTTTTGGTATTGAACTCACAACTCTGGTAAAAAATGGTTGCTGAACATTAGGTTTTAAGTCCCAGAAACACCGAACAAAATTTATTGCGGGTATTATTGTTGCATTGTTTTAATATACATTTGAGTTGACTAACATTTAGCTCCATTTTTCAGTTTACCGGTTTTGGTTATCCCCCTTGCATTAGAACGTTTGTTTACAAAACATCATAACAACAACGGTTAATTTTAAAATAATTATAACAGAACACATTTAGAAAAACACGTGTTTACAAAAATATCACCATCACAACGATTACAATTGCATTAGTTTTATCTTCGCAATTACCCACTGAGGATGATCTCGAAGGAGATCGATCGAAAGTACGAGGATTTGTATAGTTATGAACTCGTGGCCGAGAGGTTAGAATGTTCGCTTTCTGGTCATGGTCAATGACTTTTTGATATTTTCGGTCTAAAGGAGACGATCCTAGCGTGCTGCACCTTTGGAAAGTGCCGGAAAACTATACCACGGGCTGACCCAAGCCTTGTTACTGAAATTGGGTTGAGAAGACGTCGATGGCTGTGCTTGACTAATCATCGTAATTAAGGGTTTGAGTGCCCTGACATTGTTTAGGATATTGTTCATTCTAGATAACGCGCTTAATCCCAGCTCAGCATAATTGCAATATAAACCACATACAGGTGTGCTCTGTGGGTGATGAACAAACACATGTGTATCTGAGCAGAATGGAGATTACCGGTAGACGTGTATCCTCGAATACGAGTGACTGGCCGTTATTATTATTATTATTATAGATATTGGTATATATGCATTTGTGTGGTTGGGTGTATATATTTGTATACACACACACGTAAGTAACTTTTTGTGTATAATTGATTGTCTGCTGGCGACATTAAATAAATACGGTGCAAATAAATGAGTCTATTTGCATGAAGTCATCGCCTCAGTATTTAGTGCAAAATTATGAGTTAGCTATAATCACTGCCAGAAACGATAGGTGTCCTCGTGCAGCACAGGCTGGCATCGCAATATGATAGCAAATTATTTCTTGAATGGTTTTGCTTTTTATTTAACATGTTATTTTACCACTCTATTTGGAACACGCGAATCGTCATTTATAAAGGATAGTGCACGATTATCACCATTAGTTAGTTGGGAAGAGGTGAGAGTGTAAGTGAGAACAGATTTATAAAAACACAACAGAACCCCACTCGCTGAATATAATTTGTAATAGAACCTAAAAACATATAATAATGGTTTTTTCATGCTACATATATACAGAGGAATATTAGAAAGGAGACCAGTAAGTAGTAATGTTGTTTTCTTCTCTCCGTAGAAAAGCTCGGCTAAGCAAAGGCATGAACTGCACAAACTCCTTGACAAGGTAGTGGTTTAGGACCACATCACATTAAAACACAAATTACCGTACGATCAACGAAGTTAAACTCCGCGGAAACTGTTCAGTACCTACATGGGAGACTGCTTGGGAATATCAGGTGCTGCACGCTTGGATATGCTGCTAGTGTAATGGATAACATTTTAGAATTTAAAATCGGAGAGGCGAGTTCAAATACCAGTTTTGTTCGTTTTATTTATTTACGCGCAAATATCCGCGAGTAAAGACATGAATCCACCTCTTCTCCTCTAAGTTAAGGGTTAAATATTAAGATTTGTATCACTAAATCATTATTAACCCATAAAAGGAAAAAAATCTTACAATTTAAAAATGTTTTCTAACTTCAAATAAGCTGCAAATTCTTGATAAGCCGTAGAAAATGCACGAATCATTCAATTAACAAGGCAATAAAAGAAAGCGAAAAGAAAGGAATAACTAGTAAAAGAAACCGAATATATAGGCGTTATCAAGAGATACAGCTAAAGTTACAAGATACGAATTGTAGCTCTCAAAATATCAGCAAATACAGAAACAGAGGAAGAAGACGGAGGCCAAAATATATTGCACGGACATTTTGAGGATTCGTCGGGCATATTTACCTTCAGAACCATCGCATCTTTCCATTCAGAACCATTGTAAAAAGTACAATAATTAGTTATGAAAATAACTCTAATACGGTTGAAATCAAATCTGTAGATAGCACAGTAAAAACATCTATTTGCAAGATGGCAATTATTAGAAATTTAAAATAACCTAACTCTTTTGCAGTGTACTGTATACTTATTAGGTATATTTATAGTATATTAAAACACGCATATCCTTCTTTCTTAAGGTAAAGACCTTGTACTTTCAGTGCATTATATGTATGTATAATGTCAGTGATATTGGCTTGTACAGTAGTCTTCAGGTTTGACAACCACCTCATTCTTCAAATCTCGCCCATTGCAGCTTTTTTAATCTTTCCAAAAATTAAATTCCGTTTGATAGGAACACGGTTTTGAAAACGTCGATGCAATCCAAAAGAATGCGTCATGGCAGCTGATCACTATTTCTCCAAAAAACAAGTGTCAATGAAAACGACGCTAGATAAAGTGTGTGGCTTCAGAAAGGGACTAATTTGCAGAGGATTAAATACCGAATTGATATGTTTTGTACTTCGTTTTTTATAGCCTCGAAACATTTTGATATAGATGCGGATGTGCGTCGTGGTGCAGGGAGTATCGACTTGGAACGAAATATCGGAGAACCGAGTTCAAATACTAATTAAATTCGGTGCATTCATTTACGTGCAAATACCCTTAAGAAAGGTGTTAATCTTTCTCTTCTCTCTCAATCTATGGGTTCAATAGAAAGACAGATTTGGTTCTATAGCCTTGGTTGGCAACCGGTCTACCGCTGAAAGCAATGGCAACCTACCGTGAGAAAATCTTTGGCTTAGTAAGTCATGTCTCTTCTGTGTATCACGTGTGGCAATGAAAAATTGATATCTTGTATGTACACTACCGGCCATAATTATTAGGCCACCCCAGTTTTAAAAAAATGATGTATTTCATACTATTTTTAGTATTTATTGTTAAGTGGAAAATTCTAAATAAAAATGGAATGGTTCTTTTGTTAATAGTGCACAGTAACATGTGCATCAAATAAACTGTTTTGGTGTCCAGTTTTTGTGCTCTCTTCCCCATGCTAGTCTCTTCTTATTGGCTGGCTAAAGCAAAAGCTTCCTGGCTGCCTTGTAAAATTTTGCAAAGTAATAATTATTTATTTGGCAATAAATACTGAAAATAATATGAAATACATAATTTAAAAAAACTGAGGTGGCCTAATCATTATGGCTGGTAGTGCACATACTTCCAGTACAATTTACATGTATGGGTACGTGGACGAGTGGTTCGAACGTTAGCTTTCTGATTATGAAATCCGGTTTCAAAACTGGTCATGATCGATTTGTCAGGGAGGTAACTTCTTGACTTCTTGACTTCTTGACTTCTGGAGGAGGTGAACTGTGTGCGGCAACTTTGAAAATTATCTGAAAATCATTTTTCTCTTTTTGTGAAGTTGGTTAGACAGAACTGTTTGGGAGCCGTCGAAGGTCATCGTGATTGAAGGTTTGAGCATACTGGCCTTGTTTAGACTGTTGATCACGCCAGATAATGCGGTCTCTCTCAGAAACTGTAACTGGTCTGGCTACTGCAAAATAATCATTATCTACTCGTCCTAAAGAACAGACATATTTAGATATGAAAGGCCATCCGTTATATATAGTTTTCTATTTAAAATTTCAGGAAATTTTAGCAGAAAATCGAATGTATTATGAAACTTTTGCTGTTACCTTTTTTGAGCAGTATTCTTTGTAATCCTGTGTGTATTCTCACAATGAAAGTACGACAAAGGACATGGCGAAAACGATGTGAAACTCTAAAACATTTCGATAGCACCTTGTAGAAGAGAAGGAAAATTCAGAATTCAAAATTCGCTACTTTGTGGCTATATCTGAACATGGAAAAGTATATCGAACAGACAGAGAATACGGTGTATTTTCTCTATAGCGCTTCGTTGTCAAAATTGTGCCTTTTTCGATATCTCCCGCAGCAAAACTAGTCCCAACCCTAATGCCTAGAATTCCCTAGGTTCTCGTCATCATGGATAATCTGGGGCCCCTTCCGCAACGTCTTCAAGCACGCTATATCTGGCTTGTGCCCGGGAGAAGTCGCTTGTCTAATCCACCACTAGATTTTATCGACCAAGTCACTACCATTATTTTAGGAGATAGACGGATATCTTACAGAGACTCTAGTTATATTATATAATATATGGAGTTTTAAGGAGATAATATCAAGTAATAACGAATAGGAAAATAAGTAAAGAATTAAAGAAGTGTGTGTGTGTGTGTGTGTGTGTGTAGAGAGAGAGAGAGAGAGAGAGAGAGAGTAAAATAAAGATTATATTAGATGTAACAGCGATAGATATTAAGAAAGAGAGACGAATCAAGAAAGAGGATAGGTAACGATAAAAAAAGGATCTTTGTAAGAGAGAATGAAAGACATACAAAGGAGAGGTAGTTGAAATTGAACGAGGAGAAAAGTAAGTAAGTTAGTAAGAAAGAAAGTAGGTAAGAAAGAAAGAAAGAAAGAAAGAAAGAAAGAAAGAAAAAAGGAAAAAGAGTGACAGCGAAAAGATAATTTATATATTGCAGGCTGAGTATGATATAATCTATTAAAAATTAAAATTATAGAATTATGCATACCTGATACGGTTCCAAACCTTAATCCGATCAATATAAGGTATATAATTTTATTTTAAACATCGATCTAATGTCCCTTACAAAGATAAAAAATATAAAAATAAACCTTACTCCTAACTATGCATTTTGTTCAAAAAATATCGAAACTTGCGTGTCTGTCTGTGAACGTTCAGAATAGTGAAATAAAAAATATGTCAAAGCCTTTCTATTTATTACTGAACATTAAAATGTTCACACCAAACAGGGTGGATCAATAAATTCATAGTCTGATATATAGTTACTACTGTCTGTCATATAAACATCGACTAGTGGATTAAAACGATCTTGTGTTAATTTGGTGACATAGTAATTGTGGGCCCAACCCCTGGACCTGGCAGTTTGCACTTCGACTCAGTGGAAACAGAACTAAACAGTAATAAAAATAAGATCTAGACGATATGCCCCTAGACAGGGGTAGTAAAACGAAAACGATTTACTACCATCGGAGAATAAATAAAGGGTTCTGTTCAAAATTCTGTCAAAGTTACTTGGGGCGACAAGTTACGGATGAAGGTCAGAGGGCACAGCGGCCGAAACGTTGTGATAATGACAACAAAGATTGAGACAATAGCCCACAATTAAATAATATCAATAAGAACGAGAACAAATGGTAGCAAATGATCAAAAGTTATTTGAAGGAACAAAAGACAAGAAGATGAAAGCCATGATCGACCCCATTCTGAAACAATATGGCATAGAGAGGAAGAGAGTGAAACGGAGAGAGAGAAAGGTGGAGAGAGATAGAAAGAGGTGGAACGAAAAAGAGATAGAAGCGCCTTCTTCAGGAGTTTATCACTCATGGTAAACTTCAGTGAATTTTGATTTGATTTCTTTATACTTGTGCATTAATTCTTGCGTAAAATGTAATCAACTCGAGTATCGGTAAAACTCCTAATCTGATTTACTAAATAGCTATAGACAAATATACACCCTTCATATTAGAAGACAGCTAGTTTTGGGAGAGAGCGGAAAAGACTGCTATGCAGTGTCTCAGAGAAGGGCCATTATATCAAATGCACTATAACAAATTGTCTCGATCTCAGACTGATCCGTCCAGAAGGATACCTTGATCTGGAGGTTTAACGATACAACGAAGTTAATGTTATATTATTTAAACAAGTTTCTTGATTTTACTCCGGGAAGAACAGGATAACAGCTAATAAAATTAACAAAAAATGAAAATTCTTTACTATAAGCGAAATACAGTTAGGAATGGCAAACAGTTGAATTAAACACTTGTTTCTGCTTATTGTTCGATAATTTCTCCACATCAGAGGAGATATTTGTCGATGACTGGAGCAAAACATCATCCAGGTGGTCAACACGCGACTTTGTTCTTAAACGGCTCTCGGTATATTTCATTTTCGACAAAAAGTCGTTCACAAACATATCTATTGCAAATAATGTTACCTTCATATTTGCATTATTTAAAAGAGTTCATATAATCAGCAGTGGATTAGGAATTAAATTTTGATTTAAACTTCGTCAAATTGTTAGTCGATTTACTGATATTTTTCTGCCACTTGCGCCGCAAAGAAATTAGGCAACTAGAAGCTAATATCGTTGTTGTATTCATATGCACACTTTTTTAAATGCGTGTCCCTCAGAACGGTGATGATCATACGGGAGTGAATAAATAAGGAACGCAATTTGTTTTATTAAGTAAGAAATAAAGAACACAATCAAACATCGCACATTATGATATAACTATATGATATTATGATATAACATTATGATATAACTATATGATATTATGATATAACATTATGATATAACTATATGATATTATGATATAACATTATGATATAACTATATGATATTATGATATAACATTATGATATAACTATACATCACAGGTTCACATCCCCACTTCTTACCTTAGCCACTACTTCAGTGTCAGTGTCACACCAACGGTTCAGGGTATATATCCTAACTTTGTTAGACACACAAGGGTACTGATATGGCCAATCTGTTACAGCGGTTTTCACTACTTCATCATCACCCGACTTAGTACTCACAGATTTCCATCTCTTTAGTCCAATAAAAGAAGCGCTGAGGGGCAAACGTTATATGTTTCTGATAAAAAGTAAGAAAATATGGTTTTTGAGAAAATCTGAATGAGGAATGTGTATTAAGACAAATAAGACCTTGCTTTAATAAGGAAGCTCTCCGTAGCCGAGCGCTCAAAGCACGTCGAATAAAACGGTAGCTTCTCTTGCAAAGGAGTTCGAATCTTACTGGAAGGTACATAATTTTTATTGAATTTTCTCGAGTGCGCAGACAAAATAAACACCATTTTAAAAATCTGAGCATCTATTCAAACACGAATATCTACTAAAATAACACTCGAAGTATTGACAGGAAAGTTGGTTTACTGTGTCGTGTTAAAGAATTTTTCTCAGAAGGATTTATTTTCCATATTTATAATAATATATATAACCATATATCCACCATTCGCCCTAGCTTTGAATATTGCCAGGAAATCTTGTCTGGCGATACTGTTATATATAGAAATTATTGATAAAATCCAAAGAATGTTACTGGTCCTGACCTGGCGTCTGGTCTTCAGTAGCTTTCCGACCTCCGTAACTTATCTTCCCCTTGTCTTTTCTATAAATATTTTCATGGTAGTTGTTCTGATGAGCTTTCCTTTTTGGTAACTAGTTTTCATGAATTTAAGAGCAGTACTAGATTGGCAGCATGCTCTCATAATTTTACAGTTGAAATGACTAGAAGTAATTGTAAGTTTTATGACAATAGTTTCTTCTATCGCATTACTCGCTTGTGAAACTCTTTTCTGATTTTTACTTCCTAGTTTACTTTGATCTTTAAAATTTAAATGCAATGTCATTGATTATTTTCTGTTTTTTTTTTTTAAATTTTGTTCTTTTAGTGTTCTCTCTCTTTAATATTTTCTCTCGTATTATCTAACACACTTTAACCTTTTACGACTTAGTGGCATATTGCCTTGCTTGTGGGTGGGGGGAGGATTAAATAAAAAAAAACAAAGATACTCGAAATGATTCGGTTTTACACACAAATCTTGATAATATTAGGTTGTTACAAAAATAAGAGCCTATTTCAGAAACATAATTTCATTCTTGAAAAATTAACTGTAGAAATATTGAAATTAGTCAAAATACGAGCCTTGGGCATCTATGCACCTCTGCCATTGATCGACGTGATTATTTATTCCTCGTTGATAAAAAGTTATTGGCTGTGATGCAACAGGATCTTTAAAGCTGATTCCACCTCTGGTTAAGATCGAAAAGTTTTACTATTTAATAATGTGCTTAGGTGCTTAAAAATGATAATCAGTGGGTGAAAGATCACGAGAATATGGAGGGCGTGATAAATTCTAGTTTCCCAAATCTGTGAGTTTTTGCAACGTCATTCTTGCAACATGCGCCCGTGCGTTATCGTGGAGCAGAATTTAACCACGTCGATTCACTAATGCAAATTTAATTTTTTGCAGGCATGCTTGCATTTCAGCAAGTTGGTTGCAGTAAAGTTATGCATTAATGCTCTGATTGTCTTCTTGAAAGCTGTAGTGAATAACACCGATTGCAGACCATCGAATAGCCAACATAATCATTTTGCGAGGTAGTGTAATGCAAGCTTGTCTCGCTAGAATCAATAAAATTAAGTAGTGAGTTCGATCCTCACTGAGTGCCCCATACGTTCGGCCTTATGCCACATTTAAGCTACGCTTAGAAAAAATTACTATAATTATTTGCTGATGCAACTTTGGTTTTGGGAAATGTTTCATGCTCTAGCCACTGACCTGATCGTTTACGGTTATCATCATAAGTGATTATTCGGTCAAGAAAAATCATCGTTGGTTTTACGCAGAAAGAGCGTTGAGCACACTTGAAAACGCTTAAGTTTTTGATTTTCATTGAGATCCTGACGAACCCATTTTTCTAGCTTTTTGATCTTACAAATGGCGTTAACAGTTGTAGTACAGACAGCAAGCGTCTGAGACATTTCTTTAGCATTTTGACGTGGGTTTTGTTTAACAACTGAACAACTGCTTCCAGTTGTTCGTTGTCAAGACTGCAGCATGACCGTCCTCTACCTTCTTCACCTTTAAGGCTCTCATCATCAGTACGGAATTTATTGAACCAAGAATATTTCTGTCTGAACATAACTTAAAAATTACTAAAGAGTGCATATTAATTATTATGAATCAATCAGTTAGTTAAGTGCCACACGTGATTCACACTTGGGCGATCATGTTTCAAAAGAGACATAACTATCTGGGCAGAGGATTTTCCCGCAGTAATTTGCCAGCCATTACTTTTAGTGGTAGACTGATTGCTAACTAAGGTTATAGAACACAATCTATCCTGCTATTTAAACAATAGATGGAGAGAGAAGAGATGGATTAAAACCTTTTCCAAGGGTATTTACGCGTAAGTGATTGCAACGAGTAGAGGTTACCTCGCTTATCTCGCAAGCTGCTATTAGTTTCGTGAGTCGATTCACTGTGGATTCTAATCATTTGTTGTATTGTGCAAAGCAATAATTAGCTTAATAACTTTATATCTGTCCCGTGATTTTCAGATTTTTCAAGCTCTATTTCCTCATTACGCGCTCTAAGAATTCCAACTGCCTCTTCCGGATGTTAAGTATAAGTTCCCTTTTTTGTTTCCGTTCTCCCCTAAACCTCGTCGTTGCCCACATGTTTGGCTCATAGTATCCTTAGCATCCGCCTGTAAAACTGCATTTCTGTCGCTCCGAGTCTCGCTTTCATCTTTGAAGAGATTGACCATTCGTTGCCATACAAGGGGACAGATATTACGTAACAGTTCAGTACTCTTTTCTTTGTTTCTAACGAAATTTTTCTGATTGTTAATACTCTGCTTAGATTCTGGAATGCGTTTTTTGGCCATCCCAACACGCCTTCAGATCTCAGTGTCGCTCTTTTCGTTCTTTGTTAGAAGACTTCTCAGATATTACCTAATTCAATGTGATCTCTTTCAATTCATCCATTAGCGAATTTACGAAATTTATTCTTTAATCCACCGTGTACACAGCCACTGTAGTATAAACACCAAAATATGCTAGCGTATTCCAAATTTATTCTAAAACTGACCCCTACACTTCCTTATAAAGTCTTTAGTAAGATATAATCGTTTTTACGAACTGCTTTCCCAAAACAGAATTTATTCATGCCTCAACGTAATAAAAAATAGCTTGGTGACTTACCAGATAACGCGCTTAGAGATCTTCAGATCTGTTTCAGAAGATAACGATTGAGATTGTCTTTAAATTTAAAAGTCAAAGTTGAATAGAAGGAAAGAAGACAGAACAGAATTCCACAAGTGAGAAGTGCAATGGAAAAAAAACTCTCAGCATAAAACTTACAGCTACATCAGATCATTTCATTTGTTAAAATGAGATCTAGTTTCCAATCTAGTACTGCGCGTAAATTCTCTGTAATATTTATTTTGATATGATACTAAAACGTGGCACATGGTCTAAACAGGATAGGGGAAGGCTGGTCTTTAAACTGCCTTATCTTAAACTTAGTTAGCCACGATCACTGACTGAAACATATAACAGTATTCCTTACACCAAAACAACACATTCATATTTACCCTTTTTACTACAGCCACCGTAATACCTCAAGTCTCTATGAGGTCTTAAATAATTTCCATATGTACAATTTTTCTGTTGTGGGTGGGAAATATAAATAACAACATTTTTACGAAAATGGAATAAAGAATTACCATGAAAGTGTTTATAAAAAAAAAAGCACATGGAAGCTGCATTACAGCGGTGGAAAAGTGTTTGAAACCGAGATGTCAGATCATGATCAATACTATTGCAGAATATTTTTTGGATTTTATCACTGATATCAAAATATATAGAAAGAGCACCAGATTATATGTGACAGCAATATTATAAGTGTAGACGAATTGTAGATGTATAAATATGGAAGATAGATTCGAGCGAGAAAAATTGTCTAGCACGTCACATTAAACAAACTTTCCTAGAAGTAGACCTCGCAATTGACTCAATAATCTTTTCACTACAGGTTATGAGAAAACGTTGGTCTGAGAAGGTGTAACGAGTTACTCTCACGAAGGTTAGCATCAGCCGTTCTCATGAAAGTTAGAAAGGGTTCTCCCAGATGATTAAAAAGAGCACTCATTGCTAATTATTTCTGCGTGTAAATGCATTAAAACCCCGGAAGAAAGAGATTTTCAGTAAACAAGAATTAGGACATATCCTCTTTAGCTTAGTTTAAACCGAAGCTTTTTGCCCCCCCCCCCCTAGATCTATAGTCTAATTATATACTATAATTTTTGCAAGTGAAAATCTAATTGATATATATTGGAATTTTTCCAACTTTTCATATGAAAATAGAGAAAACAAACTTTAAAAAATCCTTATGATATATAAAAAAAGAACTTGTCAGTTTAAGCTGTTGCCAGGAGGATGTGGTATACGTTAAGTATTGTTAGTAAAATAGTTCACTTATGTACAGAAGAGTAACTTCTCAGTATTTATACAAGATTTTCAGTCAGTTATGCATTATGATGCAATGGATATCGCTTCAAGAAAGAGAAGTCGGAGAGCAGAGTTCGAATTGTAGTTGAATTCGTTGCACTCACTTATACGCAAATACTCTGAGGAAAAATATTTATCCATTCTTCTTCTGCCACCTCTGGGTTGAATAGCAACGCAGAGTTCTATAGCCTTGGTTGGCAACTAGTCTACACAGAAAGAAATTGTCAACCTACTGTGGGAAAATCTTCTCAGTCATAGATCGAAAAAGGCATGATCACCTAAGCTAATATCATGTATGTCCCTCAACTTACTGATATATGATTTTGTAGGTAATTTTAGGAAATATATATTCGTAATATATTAGATTAATAGGTATTTAGAAAATATTCAAGAATATACGTTTTCATAATACATTAATTCATTTCATGGAATGAAAGAATTTCTCAAAAGACGATCAAGTGACAGAAAATCAAAATAAAAAAAAATAAAGCGATAAATTGGTTGAAGATAAAACTGAGGCGAAAACCGATTTTATATTGAATGCCCAAGAATAAGGGCAAAAAGCAAGACAGGCACTTCTATTATAGATCGAATCAAAACGGTTTTACATAAAACAAAAACATGAAAAGGTTTTTCTAAAACATTAAATTTCTTTAAACAATACATGAGCGCAGATCCCCAGTGTCGTGTAAATCGAATGTGACGTTGGAGAAAAGATAGCTGAGAATCCGTCGATTCATTGTAGTTCTCTGGGACGCCTACCAGATGGTTGTATTGTGATGTCTGAACAAATATTTCACATCTGCCGTTGTTAATTTATTACAACAGAGAGAGAGAGAGAGAGAGAGAGAGAGAGAGAGAGAGTGTGTGTGTGTGTTTGTGTGTGCGTGTGCGTGTGTGTGTTTTGGAAGAATTTCTCAAACTAAGACAAAGTGTTGACATATCCCAAAATTTGACCAAATGGACAATTATAAGATTTTGAGAAATCTTTCTTGGTTTCATCACTCTCCGTATGTAGAAAGAGGTGAATTTATTAAAAAAAAACAAAAAAAACATGATTTTGCTCCAAGTAAGGCGATAATTCCAATAAAACGCCAGGATTATGGGGGTGAAAGTGAGTGACAAGACACAAGAAGGGTTTTAGGAATAGTATGAACCTATTGAAATTAACTGGTTCGGTTTAATTTTGTTTTGTTCATGTATTATAGGCAAAGATCTATAATTGTCAAAAGTTAAACTGAGATAGAGAAGCATATGGTTAAGCCATGAACTGTTTCACACAGGCGCATCCACGCATATATATATTTATATGTGCAAAGCTAAATATTTATCTGTTTATATGTGTGGATTATAACAAATATAAATTATTTGGGAATAATAAAAATAAATTTTTAGATAAAATAATTGATAGCCACTTGAAAATATAATGACATGTTTAGTCAAACATTAACATTTTCCTCTCTGTATATATATATATATATATATATATATATATATATATATATATATATATATATGTGTGTGTGTGTGTGTGTGTGTGTGTGTGTGTGTGTGTGTATTATCACGCAATTAAAGCCACACAATAGAGCCACACAAATATATATGTATATATGTGTTTGTGTATGAATAAAATAAAAGAATACAAGTTGCCCTTTTGTCATTGGTTTTCTATTATTTAAATTATCTTTATAGATATGCTTTATTTTTATCTGATTTTATGCACAAACACATACACACACATATACAGATATAGGAGAATAAACACTGCACAGTTATAATTAGTGTAGAAACGGGAGTCAAGGGCAGTGTGTATTATATATATATATATATATGTGTGTGTGTGTGTGTGTGTGTGTGTGTGTGTGTGTGTGTGTGTGTGTGTGTGTGCGCATGTGTTCACGTGTGTGTGTACTGACGACACAAAAGCATATATATAGCACGGAAAATTCAGTGGTTAATATTAATTGCATAGGTCGATCATTATACAATAAATATTTGAGGTGAAAACTCATCTAATAACAACATGTCATACTTTAGATTATATACATATGTGTGTTTGTATGTGCATGTATGTGTGTGTGTGTGTGTGTGGACGTTTGTTTGTATGTATACGTGTAAAAATAATTTGTTCATGTCGCACAGTGTATGAAAATGTTGATATCGGAATTACAAGCATCAAGTGTTTGACAATCGACAATCTCGTAGGTTATGAATATAAGACGCTTTTCCCTGTTATTAAGAAAATGGTTCGGGAAGTACAATGGCACCTTTCGGCATTACTCAGTCGTTGTCGGAGCGATGTTTTCTCTCGCGAACATTAGACATTGGATCGGAGGGACAGCTTTCTTTTTTCCATGTAAAATAAACCCCAGCTAATTTGGATTCGATTTATTATTACCTTTTCTCTTTCATTAATCGCAACGCCACATCTTTTGCGTTTAAACATCTTTCATTCTTCATCTCAATATGTTCATGATCTATCTCTGCAAGTTTCGTTAAAAAAGACATTCAAGGCACTTTCGGCTATACTTTTAGCTATTATCAAAAAATCCCGTCCTCAACTTTACTTCTGAACTTAGTTCTAAAAATAAAATCATTCTTGAATTTTCTTGTGGAGTCTAGTAATAATACATTCACTACACCATTCTATAAAAAAAAGCAAAAACTCTTGCCATATTGATTTTACTAGTCAATGTTATCCTTAGATATATAAAATAGGTATTATTAAACATTTCCTTATGAGAACGCACGAAAATTCATCCTTTCGCCAGCTTAAGAAAATAACGTAGAACTAACGCTTGTTAATAACGGTTTTCAAAATCATCTTATAGATTACCATATTAGACTTTTCTTTCTGCATTTTCCACAAAAATCAAGTGCATAATAACTATAAAAAAGGTGAATTATCACTTAGATTCACTCTATTAAAAAAAAGTTTAAACTGGTAGACACATTATAATTCACCTGCAAGATTCAAATTATAGAGAACCAATATTATTTATGAATTTACATGTCCCTTAAAGAACTGTCTTCCTGACCAATCCAAATTCGTAAATAATTATATTGGATATACTACAATATTTTTAACAAGAAGACTCACGTTACATCTCTCTGACCATAGCTTTATTAGATGTCATTTCGATACACATGGAGACCTACCAAACTTTATTCGTAACATACTCATTGATAATATGAATATAATAGCATCATCCATAAATAAAAAAGGCTCAAAATAATGGAAACATTATTAATGAAAATGAAGAAGCCAACACACAATAATATCAACTATGAACACGGCCACAAAGTGCTGACCGTGTTTGGAAAATAAAATATTCCTATATTTCCAGATATATACATGAAACAATCCATATATTCACTTAAAAGTAAAATAAAATTAATCCTTTATAATAAATAAAGTATTACCGAAAGTGCTTGGATAAACGTTCGGATAATTTTTCTATAATTTATATAATGAAAAAAAAAATGAGATTATACGAAAAATTATATAAAACTTACTAAAGCACCGTGTCTATCATTTTTAACGAAACTTGAATAAAAGAGGGATTACTGATTACACACACACACACACACACACACACACACACACACACACACACACACACACATATATATATATATACTAGGTTGTCCAGAAAGTTTATGCAGCTTTTTGTCATTCATGTTAGTACACGTCAAATGTATCGACAGATATAACATGCTTACATTTCAGATTAGAGCACACTTCAAACTATCTCTTGTTTAAGATCTTGTTTAAAATTACTTAATTCGTATGAATTTTGCTTCCTTATCAAAATGGAAGGTACATTTTAAGCACAATGGTTTTTTTTTATTATCGTAAAG
>JBBBDQ010000939.1:637500-782500 GCA_037127315.1 Ascarosepion bandense
AAAAAGAAAGAAAAAGAAGCACAAAGATTATTAGCGGGAATATATCACTACAGAAAAGTATATATATTTGCTTACTATATATATATATATAGTAAGTGAAAGTGTGTCGGAAAGAGTGACAGATGTTTAAATTCGAGAAGTAGAAGAAAGAGAAAAAAGTAAAGTGTGGGATAACTAGAAAAAGAGAAAGAGAGAGAGAGAGAGAGAGAGACAGAGGGAGAGATGTAGAATGTCCTAAACAAGCCCTAGAATTTAAAGTAACGTGTTACACGAACAACGATCGACCCGTGCGCCATATCTGAGTAGTTATAGCAGATGTAATAGTCCTAAAACGACTACACAACTAGTAACCGCCCAACCACCACAGCCTCCACCACTGTCACCGCCACCGTCACCGCCATGACTATCATCAGTAGAAATCCTGCGCGCAGTTTATACGCTTTACAACATGGACAGCATCATCATAAGTATCATCATCATCGACATCGTCATCATCATCATCGCTGTCACTTTTCTTCATCGTCTTATAACAGCTGCTGCTGCTGCTTGTGATAGCGTTCACGGCAGTTATAAACACTTGTAACAAGTCGAAGGCTGTGGTGTCAATAGTAGTAACATTAGGAACTCCCAATGAAGTGGGGTGGTTAGTAAGTTAATCGTTGGTATATTTGGGTCATTATTGGACCCTCATAAAATGCAACCCTGTACCAGATTATCTTTTCTTTGTAAAAAGAGAAACGTTTGAAGAAATGACAACGGCATCAGAGAGTCGAGCAAATGAGGAGGTTTGACTTGATTTTTTCCAAAAACATCAGATGAACTCATCGGTTACTTTTTAAAATTGGATATATATCTGGATTTTTCTCTCTGTGCCCCGCACATGTAGTCTTGTGCTATACTAAGAAATGCATGAAAAATATCAATAGCAGTTAGAAAAATAAAATTATCCTCACTTAGGGTGAAATAATTAGAAACTATAAGAACTTTCGTGAAAAATGAAGACATTTGGCTTGGAAAGTTGTCCTAGGTTACATGGTCCCAGAATCAAGCGGTAAACATCTGACCTAATAATAATAATAATAATAATAATAATAATAATATATATATATATATATATATATATATATATATCGTTTTGCGCCTAACAGAAGACGTTAGCTAGTAAATTACTTGAAGATAACGTGTCAAAGTCTGTCTGAAGATCGCGTTGAAGCGTTAAAGAAACTGACAGTCATCATGTAGTATTGATTCTGTCAATATCTATAAATCTCTATCTATGATGCCGAGCACGTTTCTCTATAAACATAGAATATATATATATAATTTCCTCCTAATCCAGACTGATAAGTGGCCTGGCAGTGACAGAAGATTGCACTGAAGCATGAACCTGACACCATTTTGTTGTTCTTCCTGTGTCCTCTTCATCCCCATATATATCAGTCAGTCAGTTGAGTGCCATACGTGATACAGGCTTTGGGCGATCATGTCTCGATTGACTGGGCAGATTATTCCGCAGTAGGTTGCCATTGTTTTCTGCGGTAGACTGGTTGTCAGCCAAGGCTATAGAACCTAATCTGTTCTATTATTAAACCCATTACAGGAGGAAAGAGACGGATTAATACCTTTTCCAAGGTTATTTGTGCATAAGTGAATGCAAGGGATTCAACTGGAATTCGAACTCGGCTCCCCAATTTGTCCTTCCGAGTCGATATCCACTGTACCACAACGCATATCCGCACACACACACACACACACACACACACACACACACACACACACACACACACACACACATATATATATATATATATATTTTATCTGTGTGTGTGTGTGTGTCTGTGTATTTAGGCATCATATCTTCATTCAAACATGTTTCATTGATTGAAGTGCGTATAGCAAACATTTAATTCCATTTAGTATGCTACTAATTTCCGGACATCTCCCTTATCTTGTTACGTTTGTTTTGTATGTAAATTCCGCAGCTACAACGAATAAATTTAACATTTTTAAATAATTATAACAGAGCGCAACAACTATCACAACAAAATGCAGATTTTATTATAGTTATCATAAATTTTTCTTTGTAATTTACTCCTAAGGATGATCTTGAAAGAAATCCAAAGTACTTGCGTAGTAAAAAAAAACTATTATATATATATATATAGTGTTGACTTGTGACAATTTTTAGCGCCAAGGTTTTTGTTTTTTCAGTAAAAAGTTGTTTTGGCAAGCTGGTTTTTATCGTAAAGTTCTCGATATCGAGATGGAGATAGAGCGTTGATAGGTCTAATGAAAAGACTTTGTCCCTTTAACTAAGCAGGTTTATGCCAACTTCTAAGTTCCGTGAGGGCAGTTATAATGTATTCACTCATAGGGGCCCCGATAACGGTGTCCTCACGAAACTTCAAAGTCGGCATAAACCTGCTGTTAATGTGACAAATTCATTGCATTAAACACACACACACACACACACACACACACACACACACACACATATATATATATATATATATATATATATATATATAAATCTAAACAGAAAGTCGCAGGTAGGTAAAATCCAAAATGAGATCCTATTGATATTACTTTTATTAATATTAAAAATGATCCAGGCAGAGAGCTCGATATAAATAGTATTATCTATTCACAGAGCCAAATATGTATATTTTCAAATAAAACTTTTTAAAATGACATTTTTTTTAATCGTATCACCCCGAGCAAGCTGGTAACGCCACTGATGTGCAGGGGGCTACGTAATAGTGAAAAGATTGGAAAAGAGAAAGCCGGAAACCACACCCTAAACAGGGAACAAGGGATGAGCCTTTTAACCTGTTCAATAGACGTGGGTGGAGTGTGAACCGGGCGATAGCTAGATCTATCTACTCCAATTGAAAAAAACAAAAAACAAAGTGAGAAGATTGGAAAAAAGAAAGCCGGAAACCACATCCTAAACAGGGAACAAGGGATGAGCCTCTTAACCTGTTCAATAGACGTGGGTGTAGTGTGTGTCGTATGATCATTTCTGCCTGGAATCCTCGCTTCATCAGTGACAATAATCTTTATTGTTATAAAAAATTCAAGAAAAAATTCATACACAACGGTTTATGAATTTTTTTTCTTTTTCTTTAAAGTCACTTAAAAAGAAATTATACACCGGAAGTTCACGAGAAAAGAAGGAAAAAGAAAAAAAATAAGAAAAAAACAGTTGAAGGGGGAGTTAAAAGAGTAGATTATGTTATAAGATGACCGTCAGATTCTTAAATTGGAAAAAGAAAAAGAAAAAAAGGGGAAAAGAGAAATAGAGAAAACAGTACCATGATATAATATTCGGTTTTGCCAAAAGTACAAATTACAATCTACTACAAAGTGTACATTTTGTTTCGACATTGAAAGGACAATGTCTCTTCAGGTAGTAAAAGTTATTTTTTGAAGGGAGATCGAAAATTCGTTTCCTTATATTAGCAAATTTTGTGTGAGAGGTAAGTGGGTAGAGAGAGAAATCAGAATTATGGGTTGTAAATAGATACTGAACAAAAAGAGGAAAATGGGAGAGAAGGAGAGAGGTGGTTAAAGGACATGGTGAACAAGCTTAGGAACAAGCGCCCTGGTTTAACAGTTGAAAATAAAGTATGGCTAATAACAAGGGCAAACAAAATATGACATCACTTTCTAAATATTTTTGGAAGTTAAAAAACGAAAATAAAACATCCAAAGTTAAATGGGAAATCCTCAAACAGGTCAGAACATCTAATCGATAAAGGAACCATATTTCCTTTGTCTACAAGAAAAAAAATGGAAATCATTAAATACATGATGAGGATATTACTAAACCAGAGGCATGGAAGCACAGTAAATTGCAAACACATTAAAGAACTAACCTTACAATCATGCTAAAATTATAAAATTTAAAGTTCGGGTCTCTAGAAACGATAAACCTTTATAATATTAATCTTAGTACTACGATATTCACTTTATATATTTTTGCCTCTAATTTTACATTTATTTCATACTACAAATTGTCACCTAATTAAGGTTTTTCCAAAAAAATTAGGTTGAAACTCTGTTATATGTAAAAAAAAGGATTTCACCATCTTTTAAAAAACCGCAAAATTTTGTAACCTTATACTTTCCTAATACAGATATGTTTATTCACTACCAATTACTCTCTCTCTCTTTCTCTCTCTCTCTTTTGCCGATCCTCACCTACTTCCTCCCACCCCATAGACATTTTCTTACTTCTTCCTCTTTGTTAAACCCAAAGGCTGGTCATAAAAAGCTGTAAATGACCATACTTTATCTACTACTGTTAAACCTGGCGCCTGTCTCTAAACTTGTTCACCATACCCCTTAACCACCTCTCCTCTTCTTTCTCATCAAATTTTTGTCTTTATTTTCTCCAGAAATTAAAGCCAAAATACGATCTTTGGAACGGCTCATGATTAAACATAATACACATTCATTGACTGTTATACTTAATATATGTTTATATATATATATATATATATATATAAACATGTTACGGAAATTAACGAATTTTAATGAAACTTGGTTTTAAGCAACCGACAATTTGTAATGAATTATTTTGAACATTATTTTTACCGATACTCGTATTTAAGTAGATATTCTGTTTTTTTTTTAATTAAACAGTATTTTTATATTTATATCTACCGGCCTGATTATTTACGATAAATTTTTATTACGAAAATGTGTGCTACCCAGCAGGATTCGAACCTGCGACCCCTATTACATAGGGGAAGCATACCATTTGATCTGGTACCGTCTTGATCACTCGAAAATTGTGTTATATAAGCATGATAAAAACCTCGTCTGATCAAGAGGCTATCCATGGTCGAGTGGTCAAGACGGTAAGGATCGAACTCACTACTCAGTTGTAATAGCTTCTACCGAGATAAACTTGCTAACCATTACACCACGAGGTAGTCAAATTTGAACTTCATTTGGGTCCGATTGACTTGTGTGATAAAATGTATTGCCAAAAAACTGTACAGAACTTTGATAAACTCTTTATAAAGTGACACAATACTCAAGTACACATAATGACATTGCCACTTTCAACTGCATAACTGCACGGGCGACTATATATATATGCTTAGTTGCTTCTGCAACTTTTGCCAATAGTGGTTACTGAATAGTAGTTTTGGAGCTTTTTTTCATCGGAAAATAATCGAGATATATAATTATTACAAATAGTTTAAATCGGAAATCACTAAACATTAAATAGCATAACTAAAGAGAATGAATATTAATAAATATACATTTTTTCCTTACCGGTACCAAAACTCTGAATTACACGCACAACGCAATCTTCGGGGTCTTTACTTAACATCTGAAGATTGAGTTGTGGATGAAACTCAGAGTTGTGCTACCAGAGAGGAAAAATATATATATTCATTGATATATGATTCATAGCTCTGATATATTACATCGTGCTCTAGTACATTAACACCAGCACTCAATATATATATATATATATATATTATTATATATATATATATGTGTGTGTGTGTGTGTGTGTGTGTGTGTGTGTGTGCGTGTGTGTGTGTGTGTGAAAAATTAAATATACATATGAGAATACTCCTTCATCTTCTATGTGCCTTGTTCTTTCAGAACGTAGGCGATCATTGCTTTCCAAGTCTCCCTATCCCTGGTAGCTCTTAGCACGCTTTTTCCTGTTACTCCACGCAACCCCCGTTCTGTCATCCACCTGTTCAGGCTCTTCAAATATGTTACCGCTGCTTTTCACTGTCTCTTTTTCCTTCTATCTGGCCTGTTAGTATCAGGTTCTTGTCTCTCACAGGAACTTTAGCTGTCTTTTCCTGATGCTCAGTATTAATTTCCTTTTCGTTTCCATGCTTTCCAGTACCTCCTCATTGCTCACATACTCGATTCATGATATCCGCAGCATCCTTCTGTAGAACCACATTTCAGTTGCTTCAAGTTTTTTCTTGATCTTTGATGTTATTCTCCAGCATTCACTGCCATACTGAATAACTGACATTGCATAGCAATCCAGTACTCTCTTCTTTGTTTCTAGCAAAGTTTTCCTGTCTCTTAATACTCTACTCAGCTTCTGGAACGCGTCCTTTGCCATGCCAATTCGGCTTCAGATCTCTGTGTCGCACGTTCTGTCTTCCATTAGAACACTTTCCAGATATTTAAATTTTTGTACCTGCTTCATTTTAGTATCCCCCATCTGTATTTGGCATTTTGAGCTGCTGTTTTTTCTGATGGCCATGCATTCGTTTTTCTTGCAGTTTATTTGTTGTTCTTTCTTGTCACTCTCTTCAGCTACCTTCTGTAGGGGGTCTTGTATAAAAAATATTTTGGTGTTAATAAAACAGCGCTCATTTTAGGATGAATAAAGCTATTAATTATATATATTAATAAAAATAAATATATTACGTCGATAGTCCGAGTTTCATGCATTACGCAATCATCAGGTGCATAATACGAACCGACCGTTTAAGAGATTTCAATGGAAGTTCACTCGGTGTTCATGGGAGTTAAATCTTTTAATGTTAGAGTATTGTTTTGTGTTTATCAAAAGTAAAATTTAAATTGACAAAAATGACATGGAGATAAACAATTAAATTTCAAAATTAAAATTTAAATAAATTATCTTTAAAATACAAGGAGATGAATTCGAAGAGGCGTAATTCTTAATTATTAATAGTAATATTTGTGAGGAAAATATAAAGAAAGAAAGAAAAAAGAAAGAAAGAAAAATAAAGAAAAGGGTAAAGGTAGTGAGAGAGAATGAGACAAACTTACAGGGGAATCTGTATCAATCTAGTCTAAGAAGTTAAGTAAGTATTTTTTTTTCTATATCGGCATGTGGTCATTAATTCAGTTTTTGTTAAGAAGATTAGGGTTATTAATATAATTTAAAATGACAATTTATTTTAAAAGGCTTAAGTTACGTATCTCCTATTCCATTATAAGTTTTGGTTTTAGCGACGATATTTCAGATAATCGTTATGTTCTTGCTGTTTTTTTTTTCCATTTCCACCAATATATTTTTTTAATCATATCGTCCCATGCAAGGCCACTGGTGTGCAGGAGTTTGCATAGGAGGAAACTTATTGGAAAGAGTTACAGGTTATAGGGAGTTTCAGTAAGTAGGTAAGATGAGAGTACTGATGAGAGTTGAGTGGATGGAGAAAGGAACATGAGAGAGATTAAGTAAGTTAGTGAGATAGAAGATGCCTATTGACTTTACATTTAAATCTTTGGAGATTGTAGCTGTCGGAAAAAGCAAGTAAACGGATAGACAAAGCAGTGCTTTTGCTGTATATCTACTGTTGTTTCAAGACACCACGTGGTTATTGAAACGATATTTCCACATGTTAGCAGTTGCTTCAAAATATAATTTAAAATCATCATTATTCTAATGGATGCGAGCTCTATAAATAATACTTTCGAACGTACACTGGACATTCAATGGGCAGGTCTTATTTTTTTCGGCAGTTGCAATTATTTTTTGAAGGGTCAATATTATTAGTATTAGTGTATTTGACATTATTCAGGTTGGACAAGTATTTATTTGATATATTATTATGTTGTGAAATATATTTATCTATATTCTTAACACAACTATAACTGATTTTGATATTGTTTTTGCTGAAAATTTTTACTGTGCATGAATGGTAGAAATATTTGTGAATTAAATTTAAGAAAAAATTTCTAGTGTTTGTTTGGAAATCATGGCTGAAGAGTGGATTAAAGCAAATAATGTTATGATTAAGTAGTTTCTACTTATTTCTGCCTACATTTTTATGAACAGAGTATTCTAAACTAGTGTTGAGTTTACTTTTTTCTAAAGCATTAATTTATTTAATATTGAAGTTGTTAAAAACACCCTTATAACTAGAGTTAGAACTTAAACGAAATTGTACTGATTTATTGAAGATCCTACTGGTATGACATGAGTTATATATATATAAGTCTGCCTTCTTCCACTGAACGCCCATAGTCCAGAGGTAGAATTGCCGACTGACGCCAATTCGGTCGGCTTTCAATCGGAGTCTAACCGTACTGATGAGCTGTGATACATCGAAACAGATCTGTCTGCGGATGACAATATATATATATATAAATAATGATTTGTACCCACAGAACACACAAATAACCTTAAATAGAATAAACGTCATAATTATCCCAAACCCGAGGAACCTTTCGGCCAACACTTATCAATGGCTTCGTTGGCTTAATTATAAAGGGTCAAAGAAGAACAAAACAAAGAATTACTTACAATACTGGGAGAAGATGGAACTCGTTTAAAAGTAAACTTTAATGAAAAAAAAATATTAAAATGTAAGGTGTGTGTATACATATAATTCCACAAGAGTGAAATAAAAAAGAAAAAATGTTACACTCACAAACTCTCCAGTAATTGTAAGGAGCGGAGAAAACTCTCTTTCTGTCTGCACAGGCTCGGCTGCTGGGTGTTTAGGCAAATAGCCTCCAAAACAGGAAGATGATATGCCGATCGAGCACTGTGCAAAACAGAAAACCAATTGTCCTCATATGAGGAGGCACATGCTTGACTTTCCAGCAGGTGTTGGCCAATTGCTGAATCCAAAACTGCTTGGGTTGTTCTTATAGCTCTAAGAGGGCTACCCGAACGTATGTTTGCGGGGATGTGTTGCGCAACCCGCGTCTCTAACCTCAGATTGGTTCGCCCTATATATGCCGCATCGCAGTAGCACTTAAATTTGTAAACAACAGAACTTTTCCGAAAATAGGACAGCCTGTCTTTACTGAAGGATGGAAAAACAGGCCTTGTCTGAAAAACAACACGTAATTGCACTGAAAAATAACCGGACGAAATACACGCCGAAACTTTATCGGTTACAGTTTGAAGTTTTTCTTCCAAGCCAGGGTAATTTTAAATACAAAGGACAGCGACTAGGTCCTTCAACTTTTGGTTCTTTAAAACGTTTGACCTTACGATCGATCACCCGTTTCACTACATTAGTTGGGTACTCGTTACCTTCGAAAATATTTTGCAAGCAAATTAATTCGCTGCTCAAACTCTCCGGAGAACAAATGTTAAGGGCACGGTGAACCAAAGTGTTTCCATCTATCTATCTATCTATCTATCTATCTATCTATCTATCTATCTATCTATCTATCTATAACTCAAGCATTTTTCATCTATCTATCATCTATCTATCTATCTATCTATCTATCTATCTATCTATCTATCTATAACTCAAGCATTTTTTATCTATCTATCTATCTATCTATCTATCTATCTATCTATCTATCTATCTATCTATAACTCAAGCTATCTATCTATCTATCTTTATCTATCTATCTATCTATCTTATCTAATCTATCTATCTATCTATCTATCTATCTATCTATCTATCTATCTATCTATAACTCAAGCATTATCTATCTATCTATCTATCTATCTATCTATCTATCTATCTATAACTCAAGCATTATCTATCTATCTATCTATCTATCTATCTATCTATCTATCTATCTATCTATCTATCTATAACTCAAGCATTATCTATCTATCTATCTATCTATCTATCTATCTATCTATCTATCTATCTATCTATAACTCAAGCATTATCTATCTATCTATCTATCTATCTATCTATCTATCTATCTATCTATCTCAAGCATTTTTTATCTATCATATCTATCTATCTATCTATCTATCTATCTATCTATCTATCTATCTATCTATAACTCAAGCATTTTTTATCTATCTATCTATCTATCTATCTATCTATCTATCTATCTATCAAGAAAATTCAATAAAGATTCAATGAAAACGAAATCATTGATAACCAAAAGCGAGCCTTGCTAGAGAACCGCAATAAATATAAAGAAGCAAAACAGCAATTGTACTCAGTATTAGAGGCGTACTTGAAAAATCTCGAAGACTGTTGGAAAGTGATCGGAAGAACAGGATCCATGGAAAAATAGAAACAATGCAGACAACAATATTTTAGGAATAAGCTCGAATATTGATAATAGTTTTGGGTTTTACCACTGTTCAATCTTTTGCGGGTTATTTAAAGCCGGAAAGTAATTTTTGATTGTAACAATTTTTGAATTATTACTTTATCACTTTATTGAGGATGTGGTGCAGTGGATATCGGCTCGGAACGAGGATTCCAGTTGAATTCGTTGCATTCACGTACACGCAAATACCCTTATGAAAAGTATTAATCTGTTGCTTCTCCCTCCAGCTATGGGTTGAATAGCAGGACAGATTGGGTCTTATAACCTTGGCTGGCGAACAGTCTACCGCAGAAAGTAATAACAACCTACCGCAGGAAAATCTTCCAAGTCTGTTATATCTCTTTCGAGACATGATCGTTCAAGTGTGTATCAAGAATGGCACTTAACTGATTGAATGAATGAGTTGGGAGTTCCATATTCCGTCAGTACCTGGATCGCCGATAGGAGCCACATCGGACTAGATGGGTGACCGCTTAGGAATACCAACTACTGTAATGTGCAGGTGGTGTTATGGATAATAACTCAAAATTGATAATCGGAGAGATGAGTTCCTATTTCTATTGAGTTCATCATCTCCGCGCAAAATACCCTTTCAGAAAAGTATATGAATCCAATAAATCTGAAAAATTCAGGCATCGATTTTACAATATTATGGATAAGAACGCATTTCTAAAATGATAGCAAATAAATGTTTCTCAATTCTGATAAAGAAGAAGGGGGTTTACACTATGATTATTTGTAGAAATTGTTTATGGCTATATAAAGTTGAAACTGTTTCTTGTACCGATTAAGCAACGACGAACCTGGTCAGTACTTAAATGGGTAAACATTTGGAAATACTAGATACTGTAAGCTTTGATGTGCGGGTGGTGTAATAAATAACGCTACAGAATTGGAAATGGGAAAGCTATTTCCAATTATATTCCGTTTTTCCGTTATATTCAATTACGCGCAAATACGCTAGTATGAAATCAACTTATTTCCCTTAGTTATGGGTTAATTAGTAAGACTTGTATCTGTAAATCATTCTTATCCCCCCAAAATTCTTACACTCTAAAAATATTTTCTGGCTTTAAATAACCCAAAAATAGGCCGTAAAAATTAGTCCATTTGTACAAATAGTTTTCACTTCTTTTTCTTTTCGAGTGAACAAAGTGTACTTAAGTAATTCCGAGTAATTACTACCATGTTGTCTGAAAAGGTCGTTCGGTTTATTGAATGCACTCAAAATGCATGATATCAAAACGATATCTGATGAATAAACCAGATAAGTGAAAAATTTCCATTGAAGTAGTGATGATTGTTTTATTACTCACAAAAAACAAAACAACAAAAAAAAACACCCGGTCTAATTTTGTTATTTTTTAAAATCATTTCACTCCAAGTAAGGCTGTACCGCCACTGATACGCAGGGGGTTACATAAGAGAGTAAAAGTTTAGGCAGAAGGAGAGTGAAGAAAAAGACGAACCAGTTACAGGGGCTGACAGAGAAAGAGTAAGAGAAGGATGGGAACACAGGTGTGAAGACAGTTGCGAAGGTAGAGAGAAAGGAAAAGAACAAGATACACGGGGTTATGTAGAAAGGACTGGAGTCAAATGGATAAAAGATGGAAATTGACATTGCATTTAAATTCCTGAAGATTGTAGCCGTCATGAAAGCAAGTATATAGAAGGGAATTAGATGCTTTTCACCAATTCCTAATTGGGAGCAGTACTTGTTCGACTTAGTTGTTTGATTCTCTAGAAAGACATTATGTTATCCTATTTCCAAGTGAAAAAAATATAAACTTTTGAGTTTAATCCAACGGAGTGGGGGAAATTATTATTAGTGGTATTGTTGGTTGTGTAGTATTGTCATTAGCGACATGAGCTTTACTTAAAATAGTTAATATTTGTAAAATCCGAAAAATAGAAAAATTAGCTGGAAATTGGAGAAAAAGAATAAAAAAAATTCCCATTGTATTCAGAGCGAATTTTTGTCCGGTAAAAATGGAAGGCAAAGACAGTCAAAACGAGGCTGTCAGGACTTTTGATAAGGTTAAGTTAAGGTCAGTTCCTTACTTTCCACATTTGCTGGGAAAGGATTTGAAAATTTGAAATCCTAAAATGATGTAATTAAGGAGAAGAGGACGAAAAGGAAATTACGTCATATGAGGTGTTGTTGCCTCATTGGTTGAACCAAAGGCATGATGTAACTCCACACCTTGAATTGTGTAGGTGGAAGAAATCTCATTCGTCAAAGTTTTGATTTGCATAGATAATCTGGTGCTCGTCATCCATCCGCCAAGAGAATTGGGGACAACTATAAAAATCGAGACCGCAGTGAGGAAAATAAGAGTTTTGAGCAGTTTTTGAAATTGCAGTCGAGATGTAACGACTGAGACTGGTAGCCTTCCATAGAGCTCCGGGATGAAGATGTAAAGAAACCTAGAAAAGCTTGCCGCCGATCAACTTAAAAGAGTTAAAGTCGAATACTGCGCCTCCGTTAGATTCCTAGCTAAAGATGTATAGAAACAGAATGAGCCGAGAAAGAGTTAAACTAGCTGAAAAGAGAATTTTTATTACCGAGCGAAGGAGACAAGAATATTCTACTATCATCACCAGAATGCCCAACTTCGGCCATTTCCGTGAAGCTTCGGTAGAGATCCAAGTTTTTTAGAGCTGCCGAGCGACAAATGACCCCACCACCGCCGTTGCCACCGTCGCAACCGTTTGCTCTATTTCGGTTATTTCTGTAAAGCTTCGGTAAAGAGTTGTGAAAAACTTGTTTTTATTTGGAAAATTGAAAGCTCTGATTACTCTTAACGAAAACTTCGCACCGTTATGAATAGACTTTTTTTTTATTTTGGAAAATTGAGAGCTCTGATAATTCTTAACAAAAACTTCGCTCCGTTATAGAAAGAATTTTTATTTGAAAAATTGAAAGCTCTGAATACTTAAACGAATCTTTCTCTCCGTTGTAAACTTTGAAATTCGGCGATTGTACATTATGCTTTCATTATTATATATATATATATATATATATATATATAAAGACTTTTTTCTGAACTCATCCGGGCGTCTTCGAACTTATTCATTTTTTTTGTACCGTGTTTATTTTTTTTCAACACGAGTGTACATGTGTGTCCGGTCTGGTTTGAGGTGGTAGAGAAACAGACTACCGGGTTTTCAACGTGACTTTCCTGAGATCAAAGAACACAGCGGGGGCAGGAAAGATCACCGTTGTAATAGACGTCTTGAAGAACAGCTACTGTGATGAGGCCATCATCACATTTAGCGACCCGAGAGCGTTGTCATAATTGGTGCCGTTTTGACAGCATCAACCCACTCAGGTTCCGGTCATCATCAGGTTCCGGACCAGGGGCAGCGAGCCAGCCGGGGAAAAGTGTCACAATTATAGTAGAGAGCACATTCGATATAGCTACATATATAAAGCATCACTTTTTTTAAGTGAAGACAAATCCTTTTTTACAATGAATGCTGGATACTTTTTATTGCCTCAAGATCTCTTGTAAAGTTTGTACCAGTTTTCATCATCTGTTTGGAACCGTGCATCAAAACGACTAATACACTCAAGCTGATGCAAATCCTTTTCAGAGCTTGATTTGAAAGTTATAAACATCAAGTAGTCCACAAAACTTTTGAGCATCATTTAACACGGAATATCCAGCAAGAAGCATCGCAAACCACTAATGACACGTTTGAGTTTTTACAGCGACTTCTCTATATACAACACGACTATCATTTTTGTGTTTCTGAGTGGCATTTTTATTTTTCTTAAATTATATAGTAAAAAGGGTGCGATGTCATACAAATAATGCAAACTTGAAAATAACACCTCATTTTAACAGATATACAGGGTATGATGAAGAAATTGTTGTTCAAATGTCGCAAATATAAAAATGACACTGATATTTCATTCAAATAGATATATTTACAAAAATTACACAAAAATATCTTGAAGTAATAAAGAGTAAATTTATTTACTAAAATTGTCATCGTGTTTAACCACGGCGTACAAATCATTTCGGAATCTCTTGCAACTCTTCTGAACGGTTTACTTGTTTAAATTGGTGAATGTTTCCATAACATTTGCCTTTATTTCAATCTTGGTGTTACAAAGAGTTTTGTTGGTCTCTCGATTCACTGCACCTCACACATAATAATCAAAGGGATTTCAGATTGGGAAGTTAGGTGATTAGATGCAAGAGGTGATGGTCGCAGAAAGTGTCTGAGTCATGACTAGGTCTTTCTACATGTGTGGAATGGTGCAGAGTCCATTTGCCAGATATAAGGTTTTCCAGCAGTCACCCTCTTGGCTCAGGTCAGTACTAACTATACAAGGCACTTTATGTAGGCCTTCGTGTTGAGTCTGAGGCCCCGTAGAAATATGAGTGGAAGGCCGCTGTCGCCCTTGCTAGTGCTCAATTCAAACAACTTCGTAATCAGCATTAAACCCATCTAACTCTTTCCGAATCCTCTGCAATGTCCTTAGAGTGACTCACAAACGCTGTGAAATGTTCGTATTAGAGTTTCCTGTGCAAATGCCAAGCAGTAGATCATGCTGTTTGTAAACTTCTGGCACAGTGAATTGCATCATGGTGCCTCTATTTCCACAGACGATGCCAAACTGACCTAACTACTGTGTAGTCGACAAAATAAAAAAAATGAACAACGCTCATACGCAATATTAAAAATATATAATGGCGTTAATTTACCCATCGCATCCTTTATAAAAAATTTGCTCTTTTTCCCATCAATGTTTCAGTGTTACAATTAACCAACAATGATATAAAGATTTTGTGAAGAATTTTCTAAAACAACGCGCTGATATTGCGACTGATATGATAATGGTTGCATTAGGCATTTTATTATATGAAAATATTCGGCATTCAGTGGCCAGGGGTTCAGTCGACTGAAATTTACTATTAAAACAAATTTCCGGAAAATAGATTTCTCCTATCCAGTTATTGTTACCTTTTTTTTTCCATTACTGTGAGAGCTTTCTTCATAAAATTTTGTTTGAAGTAGTGTGGAACCTCAACATTTTGATTATTATCACCGCCTTAAGACGGAGGTATTGTATTCGGTCGCGGTTGTCTGTCTGTCTTTTTGTTTGTTTGTCCGTGGTCAAGATATTTCGAGACCCGTTGAATGGATTTGTACGAAACTTTTAGAGATGATTGGCTGCATGCCTGGCACGAACTGATTTTTGGTTTGATCCCGTTTTGGGATAAAATTTCTGGATTATTTTCTGGTTTTATTAATAAAATTTAATTTTTGCCTTTCAAATGCCAAATACTGAATTCCTCCACTAGATTATTTTAAATACGGAATTATCCCCCCCCGTTTCATTTTAAGTGGGCATTTAATTTTGAGTTCATTTTTGTAGTTTTAGAGTGGTCAAGTTCACTGCAGCTGTTCCTTCTCATTTTAATAAACATATCTTGCTAATCGCTGAGGGGATTGACGAAGGTTTGCAGTTTTTGACAACTCTTTCTAGATTCTTTTCATGTTAAATGTGCAATATTTTCGTCATAAATTGTACTCAATGGATGGCGTTTCTGTTTCTAACGAGGATAGTGCTCCGTAAGACCTACAGGCTTTTATTTTGCTCGAAGTTATTTTTTAAAATAAATAATGATTCTAAATCTAAATAAAAAACATCGTACTTGTCTCAAAGAACATTTGTTACCTAATTACACAGAATCTATCTATCTATCTATCTATCTATCTATCTATCTATCTATCTATCTATCTATCTATCTATCTATCTATCTATCTACATCTGTCAACGTATCTAGTGCTCGAATGACACAAATTTCCACCACGTTTTATTTGATTTTCAATGTAAACTACAAAGTGGCAAGAATTTTAGGCAGATATCGCATATTCTTGTCAATATTTTTGTCTTGGAAGTTCATTTTTAAAAGAGTAGATTGCCAAGTCATCCATATATCGTCCCTCGTCTGATTCCACATCTAGAAAGAAAAACGAAACAACTTCATATCTTCCTCATAATATTAGGCAGAAACGGATGCAGATCTTTTGTTGAATGTTGTACTCAATCCGTGAGATTATTCTTTTTTATCATACTCAATCTCATAAACCTCTCCTTCCCCTCACACACACACACACACACACACACACACACACACATATATATATATAAATCTTCTCTCTCCCCCACCACACACAGGCACTTATATATGTATATATATATATATATCCTCTTTATCAAAATAAAACCGTTGGTAGGTTCAGAGAGAGAGAGAGAGAGAGAGAGAGAGAGAGAGAGAGAGAGAGAGAGAGAGCATCGGCTTTGTTCAGTACTATGTACATCAATATATATGTTGCCGTCATTTTAGACTGCATATCGATATAATTATTTTACCATAATTTTTGACGGCACGGGCCCACTCGTATATATATATATATATATATATATATATATATAAATTTTAAATAAAAAAAGTAATTTACATATAATAATTTATATATATACACGAGTAGGCCCGTGGCGTCGAAAATCATGGCAAAATAATACATATATATTTTTTCTTTCTTCACAGCTAGACGACATAATTATATAAAAAAAATAAAGTACTATCGCATTGTTAAAAAGCAAAATGTGGCAAAAGTTTTAATAATTTGTAGTAATGTTTAACAAGTGGTTATAAAGAGAATGAACTGAGCCAATGCTGCCTCGCTATTGTTTCATTCTTCTTTAGCATGACAGGGGTGAGTATATATATATATATATATATATATATATATATATACATATATATATATATATTATCCTGCGTCTATGGTACAACTGGGAGTTTCCTGCGTTATGCAATCATCAGGTGCATATTTCAAACTGACAGTTTAATAGATTTTAATTTAAGTTCACGCAATGTTCACGGGAATTAAATCTTATAAACTAAGTTATTACTTTTTAATAAGAGGATTAAAAATTTAAATATTCCACGGTTATATGTAGATGAAAGTTAAATATTTAAAATTAAAATTAAAGATTAAAAATTAAAATAAATGAGTAAAAAAAATATAAAAAACAGTAAAATGCAGGGAGAAGAACTTAAAGGAGCGTAAACCATGAGTCTTAAAAATTTAAATATTCAAATATTACATGGACATAAAAATGTAGGGGAAAATTAATATTTTAAAATTTTAAATGAAAATAAGATAAGATAAAATAAAATAAAATAAACAAAAAGAAAAAATTATGTAGGTTTTTTTTTTCTAGTCTAGAAAAAGATTTCCATGGGGGCGTATGATTCTGCAGAGGCCTGCAACTTGGTAGGGCTGTTTTTGGTCTGGAATCTTAGGAACAACTTCGAGTTATGTAACACCTGACTTTACCGAGACGTCGGATAGATAATCCTCTGTAAAGCTAATCCACAAAAAACGGATAAACTCAGAAGGAATTTAATAAAATTTTTCAAAGACCATGATCTTAACTAACGCTAAATTCGTAAATTCCTTGGATGTTACCTTCGACCTGACTCTAAGGATTCACACAACCCCACATACATCAGCAGGGAATCAAATCACCCCAAAAGAATCACCAACAACCTACACAAATCTATCTAATTTCATTTAAGTAGCAACTCTAGCAATAATAAAAATTTGACAATTCTAAAATTAAATACTTTAATGATTTAGAAAAAAGTAAACTCAGTACTAGTTTAGAATACTCCGTTAAAAACAAGGTAGGCAGAAATAAGCAGAAATCACGTAAACGTGATATTATTTGGTTTAAACCACCCTTTAGTCGTAACGTCCAAACTACTATTGGTAAATTATTCCTGAATTCACAAACATTCCTACTATTCATCCACACTAAAAAAACAACCCTGATTTTTGCATCTTCATGGAGGCGTATGATTCTGCAGAGGCCTGCAACTTGGTAGGGCTCATTTTGATCTAGAATCTTAGGAACATCTTCGAGTTATGTAACACCGAGCTTTACCAAGACGTCGGATTGATAATCCTGTACAAACCATACACTAAGGACTCACACAACCACACGTACATATACAGGGAATCAAATCACCCCCAAAGAATCATCAACAACCTACACAAATCTATCTATTTTACGTTCAGTACCAACTCAGCAATAAGGAAATTTTTGAAATTTCTAAAATTAAATACATTAATGCTTTAGAAAAGAGTAAACTCAACACCAGTTTAGAATACTTCGTGAAAAAGAAATGTAGGCAGAAATAAGCAGAAATCACGTAAACGTAACATTATTCGGTTTAACCCACTCTTCAGTCGTAACGTCCAAACTAACACTGGAAAACTATTCCTTAACTTAATTCACAAACATTTCTACCATTCACGCACACTAAAAATCTTCAGCAAAAACAATGTTAAAATTTGTTATAGTTGCGAAAAAAAAATAGATAAATATATTTCACAACATAATTCTATGATATTAAATAAACATCTGGCCCACATAAACAACATTCGTCACCCAACTAATAGCAAAAATGACACGTCTAAAAATAATTGCAGCTGCCGAAAAAATAAAAGTTTCCCTTTGAATGGCCAATGTATGTTCGAAAGTATTGTTTATAGAGCTCGCATTAATTCGGTTAATAATGGTGTTAAATTTTACTTTGGGAGGACTTCTAACAGGTGGAAAATAAGATTGTTTTTAAACAACATTAAACACAGCAAAAGTACTGCTTTATCCATACGCTGTTGAAATTAAAAAAGAACAGCAATAACCCAATTATTACCTGGAATATCGTATCTAAATCTAAACATTATAATGGAAAAAGAGATAAATGTAATGTATGCCTTTTAGAAAAACTTGTCATGTTAAACCATATCAAGAATCCAAATTTGCTTAATGAAAGCGTTGTGGTACAATGGATATCGGCTCGGAACGAGAAACCGGGGAGCCGAGTTCGAATTCCAGTTGAATCCATTGTATTCACTTACGCGCAAATACCCTTGGGAAAGGTATTAATCCGTCTCTTCCTTCCAGTTATGGGTTAAATAGCAGGACAGATTGGGTTCTATAGCCTTGGTCGGCAACCAGTCTACCGCAGAAAGCAATGGCAACCTACTGCGGGATAATTTCCTGCCCAGTCAGTCATGTCTCTTTCGAGACATGATCGCCCAAGCGTGTATCACGTATGGCACTTTAACTGACTGATTGAATGACCACATGCTGTTATAGAAAAATACTTAAATTCTTAGACTCAGATTGATATAGATTCCTCTTTACGTTTGTCTCTTTCTTTCTTTCTTTCTTCCCGCAATATTACTTTTAACAATTACGAATTAAACACCTTTTATTTTTGTCTTTACACTGTTTAATTTTTAATTCTTAAATATAAATTTTACTTCTTAATTTTTCTTTTCATTTTTCTTATTTTCATTTAAAATTTAATAATTTTAAAATTTTAATTTTCCCTACATTTTTATGTACATGTAATATTTGAATATTTAAATTTTTAAAACTCATGATTTACGCCCCTTTGATTTTTTCTCAATGCATTTTATTATTTTTGTTTCTTGTTTTTATTTTTATTTTTTTATTTTAATTTTAAATTAAATTTTTATCTACATATGTAAATTTTTAATCTTGTTATTAAAAAAGCAGTAACTTAACTTTATAAGATTTAATTCCCATGAACATCGAGTGAACTTAAATTCAATTCTATAAACTGTCAGTTTGAAATATGCACCTAATGATTACATGAACATCGAGTCGTGCCATAGACATAGGATAATATATATACTTATTAATACACATATATAATAGTGCTGTGTTCCTTCTTTGAGCACTGTTTTATTAACACCTGAATACTATACATATGTACACTTTACGTCACTATATATATATATATATATATATATAAATTTACTATATATATATATATATATATATATATATATATATACAAATAAATACACTACCAACGGTTTTTAATATAATGGACAGGATCCTGTCTATTATAATAAAGAAAGTTGTGTGTGTTTACGTATATATATATATATATATATATATATATATATATATATATATATATATATATAGGTACCTCTACCTTTTCGCTGGAAAAAGCAGCATAGTCTGAAGAAAAAGGCCTCAAACTAAATAAAAACAAATTTTTCTCGGCAAAATGTTTATGCTATCATGAAGAGGATAGATCAAAGTATTTTTTAATTACTTTTACAGATTTTTTAAATTGTTTTAACAGGTTCTAACAGGCTCATTTAGTGGTAGAAAATCTTTTTTTTTCTCTCGTCAGTACAAGCGATAAATTGACGCTAGATTTTATTACGTCAAAACGTAATATTACGCGAAGGCATTTTTTGACTGTGAAAGACATTAATTTGGAAATTTTTCCAAAAATCAAATAATCATCTGATTTTGATGAAAATTTCAGGACTTATTCATAATTGACTGAAATCAGTTTTGAAATAATTATTTTTAAAAAATATTGGTAGAAACATTTTTTTAAATATGTTACCACCCTACCAATTAATTTCCAGAAATGTCGAAAAATGCGACTAGGTCTCAACATACAGATAATTTTAATTAAATTCAGGAGTCATTGGGGAATGCAAATCAACTGTCTTTTTTTCTTTAAAACCTGCCACTTTTTAGAAAATCTGCTTCGAATTATGAAAACAAAAATGCAATAAAACTATGCCATTTTTTATTTGGATAAACTTTTAATTGCTTTTATAAACATAAATTAAAATTTTATCATAGTCTGAATAGAAAAAAATTTCCGTTAGTAATGAATTTTTACAAGAATTGTTTTTATTTTTATTTTATTTTTTTTTAAGTAATTTCTAAAAAGTTTCATAAGTCTTTTCAATTTTCTTCCTCATAGGTCTGTCAGATTTTTTTAAATTAATGTGTGGCAAATATATTTATTAATCGAAAAATTTAAGCACATACTCTAAAAATAGGTTCTCTTTTTGTAAAATTATTAAAACAATTTTAATTATCTGCATGCTGATTTCCCGTTTTTTGTTTGTACAGGTGGCCATACGCGATCTTTATCATTAAAAGGACACGTGATTCAAGGGTTGTCCTCCCTTACATGAAAAAAAAAAAAATCCGTATATAAACCTTTTTATACCAAATTCGTCTTCCATACTTTTGGCCAGCTGCTGTAAATCATTCATTATTGCCTCCTGATTAGGTGTTGACAGCTGTGATAACAAGGCTACCGTAATTGAGGAATGATTTTGAAACATTTTTCAAACAGTAAGCAAGTAATTCTTGTTTCAAGTCAACCTAAAGTAAGTTTAAATTGGTAATTTGAAGAAAATAATGTGGCAGTGAGATGCATTTTATTTTTGTAAAATTTTTTAAAACCGAGAATTAGCTTCTGTTTACAATCGATGAAAAATGGTGGAAATTTTGAAATTAAAATTTTTATTTTATTTTAGAAAATCTTTGATTCCGATCAATATAATTTCGGTTTAAAATACACCAGGGTATTTTGCTTACTAAAATTAGTAAATTTAATCCGTTGGATTTCAATTAAAGCTAATTTTAAAGCTTGAAGATTAGCTATTTATTTTAATTTTAAAATTTTAATTTAAATTTAGGTATAGAAAAATGAGTGGAGGTACGTATATATATATATATATTCTGATTGGAACTTCGACCTATAATCAAAGTCTGAGTAAAAAAAATATTACTCTCCACATATGCTCGTGAAAAATGTAGCATTTGCACGGACACTCACAAAATCACTGGTTCGACCCCAAAATTCTGAACTTCATTCAAAGTTTAGACTGTATGATCACGGTTGATTACTTTTAAATACACACACACACACACACACACACACACACACACACACACACAGAGAGAGAGAGAGAGAGAGAGAGAGAGAGAGAGAGAGAGAGAGGGCTGTATGAATCAATATTGCATAGTAACACGCAGTTTCACACTTAATGCAATTTTCTGACCATATGTAACTGTTCCCTTATATATATATATATATATATATATATATATATATATATATATATATATATATATATATTATATTAAGGAATAATATATATATATATATATATATATATATATAAACAGAAATGACAAACCCGTAAAATCGCAGAGGATAACACACCAAATAAATATCTAAATAATATAAAATATTAAACAGATAAAAACATAGAGATCTTTTCCAGACCAATATGAAATACCGAGAAGAAATCTCAATCCATAATTAAACGGCTATAAATCCAGAATTTATTTCGGCAGGTGTAAAAATTACAACCTCTTTTGTCAGACCGAGGAAAAATAAATGATAATTTCGCTCAAAATATGAACACAATTTTTTTTTATTTTACTGAGGGTAAATAGTTTAGGTGAAGGAAACATATATATATATTTAAAACGGAAATGTCAAAAAATTAAGAATACATATAAAATCCTAACACATTTATTATAATAGAGAGAATACATACATTCTTCACTACTCGGCGACATAATTATTGCAAAATAATAAATCGGGACAAGAGCTTTAATAACTTATAATATAGTTTAACTGGTGGTAAAGAGCGTGAACTGAGTCGATGCTGCCTCCTTATCGTCTCTCTCTCTCCATGAGCGTGAAAGGTGGAAAACACACACACACACACACACACACACACACACACACACACACACACACACACATATATATATATATTTATATACAAATAATGCACACCGGTTTTTATCGCAATAGTAGGGGATTCCATTGGCACGCAAAACAACTTACCGTTTTTTAAACGCAGATATTTGTGCATGTAAATAGGTTTAAATTGTTTGCTTTCTTTTTGTCTAAACGAAGAAACGGTCGTTGGGTTTCTTTTTTTATATCCATCGTGTTTTTTCAGTTCCCAACACGTTTTCTCCCTTCCATTGATTTTATCTTAAACATTAAATATTCTCAATTTCTTTGTTTGTAAACTACAGAACCCGTACAAAATTGTCGCATCCATGCAGCATAATGTATGAAATTAACGGGAATTAATAAATATAGATATGAAGGTACACATATGCTGACTGCAGTATAGTAATTTATCTTGTTTTATTTTTGCAAAAGGAACGTTCATTCCAAGCTCTCAATTGAAACTGGAAATCAAACTGGAAATCACATATTTCTATTTAAAAAAAGCATCGAAAAATAGAAAACATTAAAACATTAAACATACAGACATTGACAGTTGGATAAAAATACTTTATTTGGTTTATATATATATATATATATATATATATATATATATATATATGCCTGACAAGAAAGTAAATTGGATACAAGTTCTATTGCTCAGCATTCCAGTTCACCTTCATAATGCAGGAAAATACTTTTTGACAGCACCAATATATTTTACCATGAAAAATATAAACAACATTTCTTGAAGCCTTCATTATCAAAAGCAACCAACCAACACTCAACGAAATTTATTACGCATACCTTACAATCTCCCATATATATATATATATATATATATATATATATATATATATATATATATATATAAAATTAATCATTTTTATCCAACTGTCAAAGTCTGTTTAATGTTTTAGTGTTGTTCGAATCATTTTAAACTGTGTGTAATATATTTAATACGCGTGAAAAACAACAACAACAACAATAATACTAATGATAATAATAAACTCATACCAAATCTAGATTTTCTCACAAAGATTAGGGAACTGGAAGAGGAGAAGCATATACGAAGGTAGGCAAGAGAATAAATGCAGCATATTCAAATGAAGGAGAAAAACATAACATCAGCCATAAACACTGGTTGTCCTGTGGTGCAATGCAGTTTCAACATACTTAATTAGACCATGACTTGCATTAAGCAAATGGATGGCAAAACTTCCTCACTTATGCTTGCATCCCCCTATGGCGCTGATTTTGTTCGTCTGTATATCTCGAGGAGATAGGGGATTAGTTCAACTAGAACTGTCTTGCCAAGCCACAACAATCAGATTGTAATGTATCTTTGAAGTCCTCCAAAAAACTATCAAAATAGAAGTGGAAATCTAAAAAGTGTGTTATATGAGGACATTAATAAAGCCAGTTGTAGTTGGGGGCCTCGGACTTACTGAAAAAGATTCCGAAATACTCATAGAAGGAATTACCGGTAGCTCAACATTTAAAGAATTGAACTCACAAGTACAGCTCACATGATGAGATTTATTGATGTAAAATGTGTTTTATGTTAGTTATTTTTATTTATTTTTTACAAAAATAATAAGTGGAAAATGTCTTGATGCGATTTTGACCTTAGATCTCTCATTGTGACCAGAAGAAAAGGTGTATAGAGCAGAAATCAAATCAAATAATAATAATAATAATAATAATAATAATAATAATAATAATAAAACTTGTCTATTAATTGATATGGCTTGTCCAGCGGATTGTAACATAGCAATCAAGGAATTTGAAAAACTGTCAAAATATAAAGACCTGGAAATTGAAATAGAAAAAATGTGGAAATTGAAAACAAGAGTTGTGCCAGTGATAGTAGGTGCACTTGGAATGATAAAAAATGGAACAAAACAACACATTGAAAGAATCCCTGGAAACCCCAGCTTAAGAGATATTAAAAAAATTGTCTTATTAAGTACAGCCCACACACTAAGGAGAACTTTGTCTATGTAACGCTAGGGATGATGGGGAAGATAGAAAAAACATGAAATGGAGCCATAACAACACGTCACAACCTGCCTTAGGTCTTTCTGCAGACTTGGTTGGTAGTGCGACCATAGCAGAAATCGAAATATGATGAAAAATGACATAATAATAATAATAATAATAATAATAAATGGATTCTAAAACAAGAAAGCTTCTTTCTAAGAATAAGATGCATCATCCAAAGGCTGATGTAGACCGTCTATACATACCCCGTAAAAAGTTGGAAGAGGTTTTATTCAGCTAGAATTGTCATACAAGACAACAACTATTGGTTTACTAACATACATAGAATGAACAAAGGACTGGATGAGACAATTAGTAAGGCAACATGAAGAAAGAAAGAAATTTAGAAAAAATATTCAATAATAAAAGAAGGCAGTAAATACAAACAAGATTTACATTTAGTAGATTCTGTAGAAAAGCAAAACAGAAGCCAAGAACCAACTATTGCGGCAAAAAATATGAAAATGAAAGCCAAAGATGAAGCTCTTGAACAGATGAAACAACACTGGCAAGGCAAACCTCTGCATGGCCAATATCCAGAACGTACCAATAAATCCAATATTGATAAAGTTAATAGTCATCGATGGTTACGTGCATCTGGATTAAAGTCTGTGACTGAAGGCTTTATTTTTGCAGCGCAAGACTAAAGTCTTTTCACTGGAAACTTTCAGGCAAATATTATACATAATAATATGGATCCAAAATGCAGGTTTTGTGATAAACAACAAGAAACAATAGACCATCTAGTTTCAGACTGTTCTGTACTTGCCCCAAATGAATATAAAAATTGTCACGATAGAGTGGGCAATATTTACATTGGACAATGTGCAAACACTATGGCAAATCTGTAAACAAACACTGGTATGAACATCACCCAGCACCGGTTTACAGAAATAGAAGATGTCACCATTCTATGGTATTGCACCATCGACAGCGACAAAAAATTGAAGCAAATAGGCCGGACATTATTGGTAAAAACCAGAAAAGAGAAAACTTGTCTGTTGATTGATATGGCTTGTCCAGCGGATTGTAACATAGCAACCAAGGAATTTGAAAAACTGTCAAAATATAAAGACCTGGAAATTGAAATAGAAAAAATGTGGAAATTGAAAACAAGAATCGTGCCAGTGATAGTAGGTGCACTTGGAATGATAAAAAATGGAACAAAACAACACATTGAAAGAATCCCTGGAAAACCCAGCTTAAGAGATATTTAAAAAATTGTCTTATTAAGTACAGCCCACACACTAAGGAGAACTTTGTCTATGTAACGCTAGGGATGATGGGGAAGATAGAAAAAACATGAAATGGAGCCATAACAACACGTCACAACCTGCCTTAGGTCTTTCTGCAGACTTGGTTGGTAGTGCGACCATAGCAGAAATAAAAATATGATGAAAAATGGAATAATAATAATAATAATAATAATAATAATAATAATAATAATCCATCTATTTTACATTGGTGACTTAAAGTTGTATGCTAAGAATGATAACGAGAGGGAAGGTTTTCTGCAAACTGTAAAATGCTTCAGCGAAAACGTTGGAATTAAATTCAATTCGAATAAATGTGCTAAAGCTGCAGTTTTACGTTGATCGCTACAACAAACATCCTCAATTAGCTTAGACCCTGCTGTAACAATAAAAGAATTAAAGACAGAAGAAGCTTATAAATACCTAGGTGTAAATGAGAGTGAAAAAATTCACCATAAAAAATGAAAGAAATAGTGCGCAAAGAGTACTATAGAAGGCTACGACTGATATTAAAAACTGAATTGAATTCTCAAAACAGAATTATGGCTATTAATAGCCTTGAAATCCCTGTAGTCCAATAAAGTTTCAACATCTTAAACTGGACTCTAAACGACATCAGGCGAATGGATTCTAAAACAAGAAAGCTTCTTTCTAAGCATCCAAAGGCTGATGTTGACCGTCTATACATACCCCGTAAAAAAGTTGGAAGGGGTCTTATTCAGCTAGAATTGTCATACAAGACAACAACTATTGGCTTACTAACATACAAAGAAACAACAAAGGACTGGATGATACAATTAGTAAGGCAACATGAAGAAAGAAAGAAAGAAAAAATATTCAATAATAAAATAAAAAATAAAAAAGAATACAAACATGATTTACATTTAGTAGATTATTGTAGAAAAGCAAAACAGAAGTCAAGAACCCACTATTGCGGCAAAAAATATGAAAATGAAAGCCAAAGATAAAGCTCTTGAACAGAGGAAATAACGCTGGCAAGGCAAACCTCTGCATGGCCAATATCCAGAACGTACCAATAAATCCAATATTGATAAAGTTAATAGTCATCGATGGTTACGTGCATCTGGATTAAAGTCTGTGACTGAAGGCTTTATTTTTGCAGCGCAAGACTAAAATCTTTTCACTAGAAACTTTCAGGCAATTATTATACATAATAATATGGATCCAAAATGCAGGTTTTGTGATAAACAACAAGAAACAATAGACAATCTAGTTTCAGACTGTTCTGTACTTGCCCCAAATGAATATAAAAATTGTCACGATAGAGTGGGGCAATATTTACATTGGACAATGTGCAAACACTATGGCAAATCTGTAAACAAACACTGGTGTGAACATCACCCAGCACCGGTTTACAGAAATAGAAGATGTCACCATTCTATGGGATTACACCATCGACAGCGACAAAAAATTGAAGCAAATAGGCCGGACATTATTGGTAAAAACCAGAAAAGAGAAAACTTGTCTGTTGATTGATATGGCTTGTCCAGCGGATTATAACATAGCAACCAAGGAATTTGAAAAACTGTCAAAATATAAAGACCTGGAAATTGAAATAGAAAAAAATGTGGAAATTGAAAACAAGAATCGTGCCAGTGATAGTAGGTGCACTTGGAATGATAAAAAATGGAACAAAACAACACATTGAAAGAATCCCTGCAAACCCCAGCTTAAGAGATATACAAAAATTGTCTTGCTAAGTACAGCTCACACACTAAGGAGAATTTTGTTTATGTAACGCTATGGACGATAGGGGAGATAGAAAAAACATGAAATGGAGCCATAACAACACACCACGACCTGCCTTAGGTCTTCCCGTAGACTTGGTAGGTCGTGCGACCATAGCAGAAATGGAAATATGATGAAAAATGGCAACATAATAAAAATAATAATACGATATTTTTTTCTTAAATAAAACAGTATGACAGGAAAAACAATACGATAGAAAAACAATATGATACCATTTCTACGATATTCTTTCTTAGAAAGACTACATTTTTTTCGACAACGCTATTTTTAACGACTTTTATGAAAAAATAACTGAATATACAGATGGGCTAAGAAATTATTAATTTTAAATTTCACAGCAGTGATAAACGAACGTTATTTTTTTATTTTTCATTAATTTTGTTTTTTTGACAATTATTTTCGTTAGTGATGGTAGTAACAACAATTTTTTTAAATTAACAACTCATCTGATCAAAAACAAAAAATAAAAAAGAGAGATGAAAATTAAAGAAAAGATTGCCATCTTTATACTCCTCTTCCTATTTTTTAACATAATACTCTAGTGTAGTGATGTTTTGTTACTTGTTTCTTCCAAGTCTTTTTTTTAACCAGCGTCCTTCTCTTTGAATTCTAATCATGTCTTTGACTACTGTTGCTTGGCAACCCATTTAAGAGAAGGAAAACTTCGAACAATGACCCACATCTTAACGTGTTAATCGTGCCGAGGAGTGAATGGCTACTGCGTTATGAGGTCGCGAACGATCCCGTACAGGCTTCGGAACCCTGTTTGTAAAAGACCGTTACTCAACGTGCCGGCAACTTTGAGTGAACTTTTAGACCCGTGCATCACTCGTGGGAATAATATGAGAATTAAAAATAGAAACAAAACGTCTAGTTTGGCTCTTCCAGTGAATAAACAGGGAACCCAATCATCAGGAGGGAACGTACCTGAGGTAAAAAAATCTGCCATTGAAACAAACTCCAACACAATGAATGAATCTACAGGCCCCCACAACCAGGATAATTCCAAAGATGACCATAAAAATTCTCCAGCTAGATCCATTACCGTACATTTAAATAAAGAAAAAATAAACTGGTCCCATGAGGAGCACAATATTATTATGACTGCATTCCATGAAGCGTTACTCCAACCTCTCAAAAACATTACTCACTAAACATATGACATGTGACGAGAAAAGGTTGGACAAACAATTAGAAAGTGCTTTGACAAAAATAAACTAGTCAATGTAAGAAGTTACTTCATGCGAAATAACTGATTAACAGACGCTGAAATTAAAGAAATAAAAGGAATTGCAACCAGAATAGACGAATCAATCAAACATGAAAAGGAACCGGTATTGGAAAAAAGTAGTCACATAATACAAGTTACAGGTTATAATGAATAAAACGTGATACGAAGAAATCACTGTGTGATTTTAGTTAGTCCCAAGACGGCAATAAATCGAGTTCAAAACGCATTGAACAGAATTATTTTACGGAAAACAAGAATAGTACACAAGAAGCCAAGAAAGAAAGCTAGAGCCCTATAAGTCAGATACAAAATATTGCAATAGAGGAACGAGAACAATTCCCAAAATTACAACCAACAAAGCATAAACTCTAAACTGTTAAGCTCTACAATGCAGCACTCAAATTAATTGTGAATGAAGAAAACACTCATATAAATCTCAATGAAGCAATATATACATCAGCAATAGTAGCAACAAAATAATTGAACATCAAAGTAAAAAAAGGCAGTCTCACAGACACGAAGATCCACCTTGGAAAAGAAAAATAGAAAAAGAAATCGAACAACTTAGAAGTGAATTATTAATATTCGATGAACTGACAAGAGGAATAAATTTAAGAACTAGAAAAGGCAGAAAGGAGTCGAAAGGAAATACAACATTAGGAATGAAAATGAAGTCCTATCAACTAAAGAAAAAATAAAGCTAACAATACAACTGAAGGCTCAAAGAGTAAGACGATACGAGAAAATATCAAAATTCTACGGACAGTAAAAGATCTCTCAAACCGATGCAAAGACATTTTACAGGGAAATAGACAAACAAAGAATTAAAGTTACGCCCACTAACAAATATGGAAGAGGTTATACAGTTCTGGGAAAAATATGGGCTTCCTCTAAAGAACATAACAAAGAAGCAGATTGGATTGCACAAGAGGTAGAACAAATGAAAAATAAACGTAAAGAGACAAGGATCATAGAAGAGGATGTTAAATGTGCATTGAAAGAAAAGATCACAACTGGAAATCTCCAGAAACAGATAAAATTCTTAACTTCTGGCTATTTTATTTCAATAAAGCACACAAAAACTAGCCAAAGAACTTCAATAAGTGGTTGCCGATCTCACTAAAATTCCTGCAGGGATAACCAAAGGAATTATCTTTCTTCTACCCAAAATTAGTGACACAAATATTCCGAAAACTACAGACCAATAACATGTTTTTCCACAACATACAAACTATTAACATCTAATTTATCAAAACAGACATATTTCTTCTGGGAAAGAAATGACATACTACCGCTTGAACAAAAAGGGTGCAAAAGAGGCTTCTAAGGATGTAAAGAGAATTACTTGTTAATAGAATGATCTTGGAAAACTGCTTCAATGCAAAGAAAAATCTTAGTACTGCCTGGAAAGATTATCGTAGGGCATTCAATAGTGTACCACATTCCCAGACCTTAAAATATTTAAATATGTACAAGGTATCATCCGTTATCATCAATTTCATCAAACAATGTATGTCGATATGGAAAACAACCCTTTACTTCAATCATTTAAATGGAACTTATAAGTCTGTTGAAATAAACTTCAACAGAGAATTATTTCAAGGTGACTCTTTGTCTCCCTTATTATTTTGCATATCACTAATAACATTAACTAACCAACTTAGCAAGACATAATGGGATTATAAAACAGCTCAAAAGAAAATAAGCCATGTATTTTACATGGATGACTTAAAGTTGTATGCGAGGAATGACGATGAACTTGAAAATCTGCAAACTATAAAATGCTTTAGTGAAGACATTGAAATGAAATTCGATCTGGATAAATGTACTAAAGCCACAGTTTAACGAGGATTACTACAACAACACATCCTCAATTAGCTTAGACCCTGCTGTAACAATAAAAGATTTAGAGCAAGAAGAAGCTTATAAGTACCTAGTTGTAAATGAGAGTGAAAGACTTCAACATAAGAAAATGAAATAAGTAGTGCATAAAGAGTACGATAGAAGGGTACGACTGATATTAAAAATTGAATTGAATTGAATACTCAAAATAGAAATATGACCATTAATAACCTAGCCATCCTAGTGATTCAATATAATTTCAATATTTGGAACTTTATTCTAAGACAAGAAAGCTTCTTTCTAAGTCTAAGATGCATCATTCAAAGGTCATCATCATCGTCTATAGATACCCCATAAAGAATATGGAAGAGGTTTTATTTAGCTAGAATTGTCATACAAGACAGCAGCTATTAGCTTACTAACGTACATGGAAACAGTAAAGAACTGGATCATACAATTAGTCAAACAACATAAAAACGGAAAGTAAAATATTCAATACTAAAATATTAGCGTTCCTAAACTAATGCGAGGGTGTAGTCTAGACTGGTTGCTAGTATGTTATGCTTTTTACCTATAGCTAGGAAGATGGTTGATTGATTTTGTTTTGCAGCATATCAACCTCTCTGGGTTATTTAATGGCTTCAACTAAATATATTTTGAACGCAACTGTATGTCTTCATCTACAGATAAAATATATTGGTGCTCATTTTGTTACAAAATGTATTGTTGGTTATTCTATAATAAAATATATCGTTGGTTATTTTATTGTAAATATGTGTTTACTTTAAATATGTATTGTTGTAATTTTTTCATATGAAATGTACTGCTGGTATTTTTATACTTTTATAATATTTTGTTATTGTTTTAGTGGGGGGATCACTATTTGCCCATAGCTGGGACTATAGCAGGTTTTACCACCCCGGGAACAATTAAAATGTAGTGCCACGCTACTCAATCAACCGACCAGAGGTCTTACCACCAGATGTAGATTATTGTCATGCCCCAGACTAAGCTGGAAAGAGAAGAGATGGATTCATACATTTCCCAAAGGTATTTGTGCATAAAAGAATAAAATGGTCACGACTGGAATCCGAACTCGGTTCTCCGATTTCTCATTGTGAAACTGTATCTATTATAAAACTACTGCTCTCTGAGAATAGTACTGACGAGAATAAATTTAGTGTCTGCTCGTTTTGGAGGTATTGAATCTCACATATTAGTTTTTCTCCAATTGACCTGTTAAATGCTGAGGTCAACAGAGAGGTCAAATGTCAGGCTTGTAAGATCCGTACCAAACAAATTGCCTATATATTTACTATTTGAGAATATTTTAGGCAGTGACAATATATTGTCAATTCCAGTTGAATTCGTTGCATTCACTGACGCACAAATAAATACCTTTGGGATATGCACTAATCCATCTCTTCTCCCTCCATTTACTAGTTTCCAGAGTCGAGTCTACCCTCGTATTTAACCCATATCTGGGTTATACCGTTCATACCTTTCTTAATGGTATTTGTGCGAAAGTAAATGCAATGATCTCGACCAGAATTTGAACTCGGCTAGCTGATTTATCTTTCTAGGTATGTAACCGTCACGCCACCTTAATGGGCCACTGCATTTCGTTTATTCAAAATGTTATAAAGACATTAGAAAATATTTTAGTTGTTAGGATTCACAGTGGATATCATATATTTATTCAAAAACCTGGTTTTAAAAATAGTATTTTCTCTGCTCTTATTTTCATCGCGGGTGCCTGACATAATTAGCTCATTTCTAGGACCATTTACATAGTGTGAAAACTTAATTCTGTTACTTGGAGAGATGTGGGTAAGTGGATTTTACAATATACCAACTCTGGTTTGGTGAAAATGTGCATAGGCCATAGTGAGGCGGCCTTAAATGATTTATTTAAAAATGCATTGGAAGTGAATTTTATTTGAAAATACAGTGCTATTGATTTTACTATAAAAGTGAGTTTCAAATGATTTTGTTATGAGAGGAAATTACAATGGATTTTATTATAAAATGTACTGGAAGGGGATTTAATATGAAAATACGTTGAAAATGATTTTATTATAGAAATGTATTTGAAATGATTTTCCTATAAAAATACATTTGAAATTATTTTTTCACAAAAATATATTAGAAGTGAATTTAATGAGAAAATGCATTACAAAATGATTTTGCTCTAAAGATGTGTAGGGAGTGAATTTTATAAAAAAATGCATCGGAAATGAATTTAGTACAAAAATGTACTGGAAATGATTTTACAATAAAAATGTATTGCAATTGAGAATTTAATGAGAACATGCATTGAAAGTGAATTTAATAATAAAAGCGATTGTTAATGGTTTTATCATAAAAAAAAATAGTGGACGTGAATTTAATACAAAAATTAATTGGAAGGGAATTTAATAAGAAAATTCATTGGAAGTCAATTTAATAGAAAAAAACAACAACAAAAAAAAAAACAAAAAAAAACATTGCAAATGAATTTTACTAAGAATATGCGGTGGAAATAAGTTTGGTATAAAAAGGAATTGCAAATTATTTTAGAATAAAAATGCATTGGAAATTAATTTAGGCTGGTTGATTTTACAACATGTCAGTTCTCATTGGGTAATTTATTGTCAAAAACAGCACTTTAATATATTTTAGTTAAACATATATTTAGTCCTGTTTATGGAATAGACGATAGTTAAATATTGCTCGAGATTATACTACCGGTTTTACTATGATAACCGTACTTAAATTAACATCGATCATGGTCAGCACCTAGACAGGTGACTGCTTGTAAATACCAGATGTTGTAAATCCGGAATGTACGGCTGGAGAAATGAATAAAGGCTCGAAATTGAAAACAGGAAAGCTGAATTCCAATTTCTATCGGGTTAGTCATATTAACTTAATATTGGAAAAGGTATGAATTCCCCTTTTCTCCCTCCAGCTATGGATTATTTAGTAGAACTTGTATCAGTAAAAGTTATTATTATCTCCCAAAAATTTTTACATTCTAAAAAATCTTTTAACATTAAAAAAGCTTGATAAGCCGTAAAAACCAAATCAAATGGATCAAACAGTTTATACTTGATTCTTTAGGTAAATAATGACCCGGTTTATACTTGAGTCTACACATGAGAATTGGTTGATTTTATACTTGAGTCAATAGCTAAATATTAGTTTTTTTTATACTTGAGTCTTTAAAAAAATAGAATGTAGTTTTTTTTAGGGTAGTGTCCACGTTCTCTGCAGTGGAATTAGTAGGCTTCTTCTAGGTTCTTCGCACGGAACAGATTAGAGAGTGGGTAGGCATCTCCAATGAAGCCTCGTTTCCTCATGTAATACGATAAAGAAGTTTACTTTGTACTGTAATGATCTACAAAGGCAATCGGATTAGATTTGGGAGTCCTTTTGTCAACAACGTTATTATTGGTGTTTTTGTATTTATTAGCGCTTCTTTGTGGTCGTTCTTGTAGGCTCAATTCTTGAATGAAAAGGAGCAATTATTGAATCGACGAACAAGAGCTTGATGTCAGAAGGTTCTCTAAATCTACTCAGAGAAAACTGCAAAATGCTTTCAATTGTACGTGGTACAGTGCACTCAGGCGTGTTCAGAATTATGATGCATGCGTGGCAGTATTGCAAAAGTTAATTAGTAATCGATAACGTAATGAGGTTAAGCGATCTTTCCCTGTCCCGCTCCTTCTTTCAGAGAGAGAGAGAGAGAGAGAGAGAGAGAGAGAGAGAGAGAGAGAGAGTAAAACTATAGAATGACCACTTCTGTCTTAAGGAGGGAAGACTTTCCTTAGTAAAGACACCATAAAATTCTTATGAAATCTTGTACATTACATAAAAAATACATGACATCAGGGGTTTCCAGTAGGTGTTATGATTATTTCCGTTATTAATGGGGCGGTGGGCCCTTCCTAGCATTTTATTTGAATTAGTATGGAATGTTAACAAGTTGATTATATTATTTCCCTTTGCATTTTCTGTGCTATTCATTTTAGTTGTTACTGTTGTTGAGAATCCTCAAGTGATGTGGTTACTATTATTTGGTAAATTTTTTCGTTTAAGATTCTAGATCGACAGTCTACAAGGATCGAAGAACCACAGGCTTTGCCTAGAACCATAAGCTTCACTCGCTAAAAGCTATTTTTAACCATTGATCTTAGAAAGATTTAATCTTAATGGGTTTAGAAAAGACTCGATCTGATGAGGCTATTGAAGAACATGGCACGAGTTTTGTTACAAAAATGTGTGTCATTCGGCAGGATGCGAATTTGCGACTTCTATTAATATAGGAAAACATAAGACGCACGAGATCAATTGATGGTTTCCCCTGTGTTGTTAGGGGTCGCAGGTTCGAATCCTGCCGAACGACACACAGGCCGGTAGAAAAATGTACATAAATATACTTTTTGATTAAAAACAGAATATTTACTCAAATTCGAGTATCGATTAAAAATAATATTCAAACAAATAATGTATATATATATATATATATATATTGATTGTTTAATTACTTAGATTTTGGTCATAAGAAAATTAGATGAGTGCACATTTGAATTAAAATGTGTTCATACAATTATATTGTAGAACTTTTGAGTATTCTTCATTAGTAAACGAGTTATTACGCGACCTGAGTTTCTACCAGTTGGTGTCTTTAGGCGATTTGCAATAACTGATTTTACCGTTTACCGTCTTTTTAAGAACGCTCACGTAATGGTGATTTTTTTGAACGCTCACGTAGCGGGGAATTTTTGAACGTGCAGTTTATAAAATTATAAGAAATTATAACGTTTTCATCCATGGTTGTATGAACCTAAGTGGTATTTTCTAGTATGGTTAAATTTAGTCATAATTTCTGTTCTTTCACTCAATAGTTCATTTTTGTTTTGAAATAGCATAATCTCTAACTTTTCTTCCTGGCACAGTCTACATATTTTGCCACCGTTGTAAGACTTGACTTTTCACTATACTCCACGTTATGTCTGGGTCTTTTCCATATTTTAATTTCAATTATTTAGAAACCTAGGTTGCGTAATAACTCATTTACAAATAAAATTTCAATAAAACCTTAAAAAAATTAGATTCACTTCTTTCTAATCCTTTTTACAAATTATTTCTATCGCAAATACAAATATGGTTATAATTTTTTTAAAGTGCACACGAACTTTATGTACACCATATATATATATATATATATATATATATATATATATATATATATAATTGGTTTGAAATAATTAATATATATTCCACAGTTTAATATTTGCTTTTTATAAAGTGCTCTGTACAGACGAAGAGCATTTATAGATATATTGTCATTATTACTGTTATAATGTTACTGTTATAATAATGAGTTGCATACTGCAACTTGCTCACTGCACCAGAACTTGAAAGCTGATGAAGGTCCATTGAGCACCAAAACTTGATAACAATAATATCTATCTATCTATCTATCTATCTATCTATCTATCTATCTATCTATCTATCTCTTGTCACGTTCAGTGGTTTGAAATACTTCTTTTCTTATGTCTTAATGTAACATACACCATAGTAGGAACGCCAATGTATATGTGGCCGTCATTTTAGATGGCATATCTATATAAATATTTTTCTGTAATTTGCATGTGGTTACATAAATTTAAGCGTAAATATCTAAATTTTGTTTTTGAAATAAGAACTTTTGTTCCAACGCAATATATAATATCTTTAGATTATCTCTTTTCGGGTAATGCAACTTTACGCCAATTAAACCACTCCGAGTTAAATTATATCATCTGCTTGTATGGCAGGGTTTTATCCAATCAATTTCTTTTTAGAAATATTTAACCGGAAGGCTGTGGTGAGAATGTGAGTATTGGTGATAAAGGCAAATGGACAGAAAAATCGATTTTACTCGTGATTTTGAATTTTTAACCCGAAATTCTTTGTAACAAAATGTTCTTAAATTTCATATTTCCGCTCGCGGGGGTTCACATGACCAAAGGAAAAAATGGGCTTGGAAAACACAAAATAAGGCAAATGCTTTAACAATTAAGAGAATGTCAGGTAGAAAAAAAAGAAGATTGATTAATCTGTTGATGACGATGGTTAAGAATTTACAAGCATGGGACATTGATAAGAAGACGCAAAAACTAAAAACATATTTTTTATTGCAAGATATGCCGGTATTGTTACAGTTAACGGCTCGTAAACAGAAACCGGTGAGACCAGTTCGAATTCCGTTCGTGTTCTTTACAATCACTTTGACCAAATACTCCTGGAAGAGAAATAGATATATCTTTTCTACCTATGAGTTAAACGATAGAGCAGATTGGACCGTTTAGTTGCGGTAGACAGCTGGTATAAGAGAACAACAAATCTGAATTCAAAACTGATTATGTAGCCACGGTGCGACGAACACTATACAAGCTTTGAAATGATCGCAATTAAGTCCTGCGCGGTGCTATGGAACCATTGCTCTCTGCCGTGCTTCAAAAATGTCAATAAAAAGCAGGTATGTAATGCCTGAGAGTGTACATATATATATACGTGGTACAGTGCATTCAGGCGTGTCCAGAATTATGATGCATGTGTGGCAGCATTGCAAAAGTTAATTAGTATGTATATATATTACGGAAATTAACGAATTTTAATGAAACTTGGTTATAAACAACCGACAATTGGAAATGAATTGTTTGAACATTATTTTTTTATCGATACTCGTATTTAAGTAGATATTCTGTTTTTTTTTTTAATTAAACAGTATATTTATTTCTACCGGCCTGATTATTTACGATAAATTGTTATTACGAAAATGTGTGCTATTCGGCAGGATTCGAACCTGCGACCCCTATTTACATAGGAGAAGCTACCATTTGATTTGGCAACGTCTTAGACGTCTTGGGCCTCTTGACCACGAATAGCCTCCAGTAAAAACGAGGTTTTTATCAACCCTATATAACACAATTTTCGATTCATCGCAAACAACCATATCTGCTCTGAAATGTATCGTAATGTCAACATGTTACGGACATTAACGAATTTTAACGAAACTTGGTTATAAACAACCGACAATTTAAAATGAATTGTTTGAACATTATTTTTTATCTATATATGTTTACATTTGTTGACATTACGATACATTTCAGAGCAGATATGGCTGCGATGAATCGAAAATTGTGTTATATAGGCTTGATAAAAACCCTGTTTAGACTGGAGGTTATTCGTGGTCGAGAAGTCTAAGACGTTGCCAGATCAAATGGTAGCTTCCCCTATGTAAATAGGGGTCTCTGGTTCAAATCCTGCCGAATGGCACGCATTTTCGTAATAACAATTTATCGTAAATAATCAGGCCGGTAGAAATATATTTATAATACTGTTTAATTTAAAAAAAAACAGAATATCTACTTAAATACGAGTATCGATAAAAAATAATGTTCAAACAATTTATTTCATATTTATATATATAGAGAAATAGAGAGAGCGAGAGGGAACGAATGTGATAGAAAGAGTGAAAGAGAAAATGGAAATCAGAAAGGTGGAAGGAAGAAAGAATGCGACAGAAAGACAATAATTAACGAATATTTGCAGTTTTCTTTCGCGATAGTCTGCTCAGGTGTATTTTCTACAACGGTCATATGAGCACATTGATCAGTTTTTGTCGTCCTTGGGCTACCCGCGTATACTCATTCGGATAGATGGGCTTAATTTATGTCCGAACGCGTTCGGTGATTCCTCCAAGGACAAGGAATAGTCGTAAGTTGCACAACACCAAATAACCTTCAAGGTTATGCCCAGTGCGAGAGGTATAATGGAATAATGTGGAAAACTGTTCAATTAGCAGCTGCTGATAAAAAGGGTATCTGTAGAGAAATGGGAGCAATTGCTCCCAGAGGACCTGCATGCTATTAGGACTCTAGTATGCACAGCGAATGATTCTTTTCGTTTCCAAGAAGTTCGACTGGAGAGTCTTTAACTTCTTGTCTCTCACAACCGGGAATGAAAGAAACGCGACTGAATAAATACGAACCACCGGTGGATCAAGAGAAGCTACTAGATGCCAAAAGCCATTATAACAGTAACAAAAATGTAAAAGAACAGTCTCACTAAGAGACTTGACTCCAGTAGGGGACGAATCGGGATCCACAGGTATAAAGGAGGGCTGTCCTCAGAACACTTCTACGGAATTTGAACCGACAGAGAAAAAGACATGGTATCTTTCTGAAGATTATGAGGGAAACTTGAGCTCCCTCGAGTAGCGACGAACAAACTTCTCAGTGCACATTCACTTACCGATACTTCAGATGGCGAGCAAGTCACACGTAGACTAAGAAAACGCAGCAGGATTAAATCCAGTTCGAGCGATAACGAGAAAGAACATCATCATGCTTCATGCAATTCTCCATGGCCTCACAGACAGCAACGAATATCTGCTGTGTTCAAAGACTTCTTTCATCTGTAGGCATAAAGCAGGAGATGTTGTGTGATTCATTTCTCCCATTAATGGATCTGTCTTCAATGTATATATTTAGAAGAACTCTTCTTGTATTCAGATATCATTAAAACTTATCAGACTTATTTTAGTCTGGCTACGCCCTCGACGTACCTTTGTAGCCAACTGATTGGAACTCCTATCTTTGTGCTGGAAGAACTGTTATCTCTTATTGTTTTGTTACTGTTTTTTTTTCAGAACATTTATTTTGAATATTCTATGTCAGCCTCCCCGTCATTTTTATTCTTGTTGATAATGTAGCATTTAGTTTCACCAGCCTATCAATTTGTTTTTGTGTATACTGTATTTTCATTTTCAGTTTCATTTATTTTTCATCCCCCGTCTATAAACTTAATTTTTCGCTTATCTCCTCTTTTTGTTCAATCCTTTTGGTTTTCATTTTCTACCTGTTACTTTATTGTTTAATCCGTTTTTTATAACGTGTTCTATCGGCCATTTTGCTTAATAGGTAAAAATCATGGCTGGCTACTGGAAATTTAACGCATCATTATTTGGTAAGCGAGATTTTTAGCATAATCTGCTGTTAATGCTTCAACTTTTGACGGGGACTGTGGTTGGGAATAAAGGGGTAGGATATATTAAAATCCAAAGTTAGGTTGCTTGCTGATGATTAGTCATCGGTTCGATCTAGCTATATAAACAGCACATACGACATGCGAGTCCAAAGATGATCGGTTGATTAAATCGCGCGATAGGGAGATAAGTCTTAGCTATAGCAGAGCTGGCCTCCTTATTTATCAAGAAGAGGCAAGCTACGTTAAAATAAATGTTTTCGGAGGCAACGAATATGGCCGCTGAACTGCGTGCAGAGGAAGTTCGAAATGCATCTAATAAGCCTATCACGTTCGTCACATTGCCGGATAAGCAGACCGTGACTACAAGCGCAAACATATGCGAAGTTTTTCATGAATACTTTCAAGATTTGTTAACTTGGGAGCTCGGTCTCAGTTCGATGCTTATTTGGCAGCTGAAACGACTGGGTGTGAGTGTTCCGTTAGAGTCTCAGATCGGGGAAGCTGTAATGCTAGTTGGTCGGTACAAAACTCCAAGATTGGATGTTCTTCCTTATGAAATGGACTTGAAGCAGTCGCCCATTATTGCTCTATTGTTAGAACTGATTAACAACCGAATGAAACAAGGATCCATTCTGCAATGTTGCACCAGGTGCGATCAATTAACTACGCAAAAACAAGAACGGTGGGGATGGGACAAGTAATTTTTGGCCTTTGACGATATTAGATACAGAGTTGAAGATTTTATCCAACTGTTTGCAGTCTGATTGGCTCTGAGCAGACTCGTGCCGTGAAGAGTAGGACAACTCAGAATAACCTTTATTTGGTACGCTTGAAAATCGAGTTAATCGCCATGAAGCCTAGCTGATCGATTTAGATTCGTCCAAGGCATTTGATAGGGTTGATCTTTGTTTTCTGGAGGATGTCTTTTCAGCCACTAGTTTTGGTCTGTATTTGGATCCGACTTCTTCTGTATACGTCCTCGGGTGCGATGGGGAAAAAGAATGGGTTACGATGGAATCCTTTCGTGTTGTTTCGCTCCATTCGTCAAGTTTGTTCGCTTTCGTCTTTGCAAGTTAAGGCGAATCCAGTCCTTTGATGTTTTATGATGGTTGCATGTTTTCCCTTTTCGTTTTTTTAATCCTTTAACCTCAAGCAACACTGGTGCGCATGGGGCTACATAAGAGAAGAGTGAAATTTTAAGCAGGAGGTGAGCGAAGACAAATATTAGAGGGGGTGTCAGAGAAAGGGCAGGAGAAAAATGGCAATACCAGTGTGCTGACAGTTGCGAGGGTATAGAAAGAACAAGATACACGGGGTGATGGGGAAAAAACGAGAGAAGGACTGGAGTCATTTGAACAAGAGGTAGGAATTGACATTGCCGAGGATCCTGAGATGAATAGCAGGGTCGCCCGATCAGATATGACAACAGTATTCAGTGTACGGTCGGATGATTGATTTGTATATGTGCAAGATGGACTCAGGCGGAAAAACTTCCTGGCCCGACACAGTGATCCAATCTTCCTGGCAGTGGATTTAGCTATTGATTCAATGTAAGGGTTCTACTTGAGGTCGAAAGAGAGGAAGAAGCCGTGTAGGTGCAGTGTATTGCCGTCAGGGAGATTCGCTTGGTCCATGCTTATGGGGGTAGGAGGGACTGCCTTTATTAGTTGACAGATAGCAGCTTCGTTTTAGAAGCGTTAAAATTTACAAAACATTTCTTACCCCAGTCTACCACGGAGTGGAGATCCTTCTCAAGATTATCAGGGAGTTTATGAGTAGCCACCTCACCAGATTTCTTTTTGAGACGGGAGTAAATGGCGGTGTCATCAGCGTAGATGCCTACTTGGGATTTGATCACGTTAGGGAGATCATTTATGAAGATCAGAAACAGCGTCGTGTCTGGAGGACACCAGCCTTCGTGTGGTAGGATGTGGTAACATGCCCGTTCAAGACGACCTTCTGTATGCGGTTTGATAGGAAAGATCGGATCAGACCGAGTAAGCGTCCAGTGATATCATAATCCTGTAGCTTGCGCAGATGGTCAGCGTGCCAGACCCTATCAAATGCTTTGGAGATATCCAGGGCAACAGTTCGAGCTGTTAACAGGGCTTTAACAGAGCCGATTAATGCCGACTTCAAAGTTGTGATGTTCTCACTCGTTATGGTTGTTTGCCGTCAGGTCCCACTTTTTTCTTGTTTATATAGAATATGGCGTGATTTTGTGTGTGTGGTTTGTGATTGGTTGATTATTCTAAAAGGAGATGGTGTACTTAATGAAAATGACAGATACAACAGACTTGATTAAACACATAAAGAATGAATGTGCTAAAATTAACGGCAATGTGGTGTTATTGCCCCGAATTGACGTGAATTTTGCATCTCAAATGATGGAAACCATACTGAAGATGTTATTTGTTAATATTCCACTTCGATAAAATGTTGAAATTTAATTTCTTGAAAATATGCATTTTTGCCTATGTGTCTAAACTTTAGGGACACCCTGTATAATTTCGAATTTATATACGGAGCATATACACGTATGCAAATTCAAAATGGGGCTATATATTTATCCTGTAATATTTTTCACATAACACGGATATTACACGATGGCCTTAAGTTACAAGGGCCGGGAAGTGACACAAAGGCTCTGATTTAAAATAAATAAATAAATAAATAAATAAATAAATAATCCGAAATATGTAAATCACGTCGTTTTTTTAAGACTAGTGTCATGAAAAGAGTAATATAATATATTAGAATATATTGCAGTTTTTGAATGACACGAGTGACTTTAACGACGTAGGCGATCATGTCTCATCAAAGGAATCTCTTCATAATCAGTGAACTGACTTGTTTTGTTGAGAAATCTAGTGGCATGGTTTCCTATTGTCTTCCAGTTTGGTTGTTTGGTTATGTTTAGCGTCATATCCACCCCTGCGTGCTATTTAATTCCGGAATCTAAATAGTTTGTACACCATTTTATTACTTTAACTAAATATATTTTGAATGCAATTGTATGTTTTAATCGGTATCACTCCATACAAGGCAGTAACGCTAATAAGACACAAGTGGTTACAGGCTGTGGAAGAATTAGGATCAGAAATAATGATCAAGAAGAGAAAAGAGTAATGAGGAGGACAGTAGATTTTGATACACATTGCACTTATATGTTTGCAGATTGCTGGAAAGCATGGAGATGCGTGGCAGTTCTAGAAATGAAATAAGAAACTGTTAGCATAGAACTTACGGCTACACTTAGCCAGTGCAACTGTAAATTGATGAAATCTTGACGCCAGTTTAGTACTGCGCTTAAATTCAAAAGGTCAATGTGCCATAGCGAAAAGCTCATCCAAATAATTACCATATAAGTATTTACAGAAAAAAACCCCAGAGAGACAAGCTTACGGCGATGGGAAAGTGATTGAATCCGAGCCATCAGATCAGGTCTAATAATGTTTTTGATTTTTCACTCGATTTCATCAATGAGCTCAAGAAAAATAGCATACCTTTAATTACACATTCAGGATAAACATATATATATATATATATATATATATATATATATATACTTAGAGAGAGAAAGAGTTCGTTCGTTCGTAGGTAATCTATTGTAGGAATTATGTTTTGGGATAAACGTCTTTCTTTTTTATGTCAATGATTTCATTATTTTGAAATCGTTTCCTTATGTTGGTTTCTTGTAGTATTTATGACTTATAAGCGCTAATACATTCAGTTAAACTATATTCACTTCTTACGGTTTGGATTTTACTTCTCTTAGACTAGTTGCTACCCAAAGCTAAGGAGTTCAATTAGCCCTGCTATTTAACATATAATTGATGTGGGGGTGGAGAAGAAGAGACCGATTCATGTATTGTACAATGGAATTTGTGCGAAAGTGAACGCAACAGACTGGCTCGGAATTTGAATTCTGGCGGCCAGATTCACTTTCCGTGCCGATATCCTTTACACTAACCATCTAATCTTTCCGGACGCATTAACATCGATTCTCTGATCCGATCCAACTTATGATTCGTCAATGGCGGTAATTTGGTAGACTTAAGACTTGCTTAACTGAAAGCCCTGTATGAAATTATCATCTTGCAGGATAGCTTAGGTATCTTTCTGGTCTCCATCTATACAAGCATCGATAATTCGTTAATCATCTTCGCAGAATATTGATCCTTTGTTCTGAGGACAATCAGCGTAGAGCATCATGTTAATGTAATCCAATCCAAAGTACATCCGGAATACAAAGGATAATTTAGCCGATAATATTTGTTTGACTTTGCACTTCAGCTCATAACATATCTCTTACCGTCCACATCAATCCATAACATGTGTTTGCCTTACACTTCAGTTCATATTATTTGTTTTACTTTGTGGTGGATAGGAAATTAAGAATTAAAAGCATCTTTCTTCTTCAATTTGACAAAAATTCACAGTAACATGTGAAATCCTGATTTTGTCGAAAAGAAAAAGAATTGACCTCGTGCTTAAAGAAAAAAATTGAAACCGAATTTCGCAAGTAGATTTTAAATTGGTTTTCTGACCAATGGGAGCGATTTGCAAGACTGTGAAGAGTTGGCGATCCAGTGCGAAAAAACTAAATGATTATAAAAGGCGAAAGGAAGGCCAGCCAGACAGTCAGATGGGAGTAACGAGACAACACATTAAAATGTAACGGGGGAAACGTCAAGTCGACCCGGACGTAAGGTCGCGTCGCATATTCGTTATCTTTCGCCTTCTTTCTCGTGCTGATTCCTTTTACTTCTTCTTCTCCATTCAAAGACATTCCCACCAAACAAACGTTCATACATACATGCGTACGCATAAACCTTTTCCAACAAATTACTACTACTAACATTTCTACAACTCTTGATACCCTTAACTTTCTCATTTAACATTAACTTTTACGAGTTCTTGTTATTCGTTTCTATCAATAAACTTCTATTTTAACATACAAAATATATATTTTCATTCTTCCATACATCCAACATTCCAACCTGCTGATAACCTTCTGATAAAAACCTGATAATTCTGGATAAAATTTGTAAGTTGTAGGGAGTGCGGTTATGTATGACACAAGGCCGAATCAAGAAACATTAGCCATCTCCTTTTAGCTTCAATCTTACATTTCAACCCATATCACTTGTTTTGACTTATGTTATCCATAGCATTTATTTTGCATTACATTTCAGCCTATGTCATCTGTATGACAAAACAATTAAGTCAATAACATTTGACTTATTTTGAACTTTAGGCCATAATATTGTTCTTGCCCTCGTCTCTATAGTTTCAATTATTCTAGTTAGTGCAACAAGTTAGTACCGTTACATTTTTGTTTAAATGGCTGTACCTCATAAAACACACAGGTCAAACATCCACAACACTAACATGTCGACAAACATCCTTATGCGACAACTGTGCACAAAATGTTCATATTTATCGATATAATAATATTCCGATCAATATTCTATACACCTTTAAAATATACACACTGTAAATATGATCGCTAATTTTTCTCTAAATTTCTGAGTTAATATATACACTATTTACAAGCGGACTATTGTCCACATCTTTGTTGCTGTTATCATACCGTTTTGAGCGTTGTGCCTTCTGGTCTTCCTCGGGTGTGGTCCTGGACATGACGGTAAACTGCATCCGGCAGCAAGGCCTCTGGTTGGGAGGTTGTGAGGAGCATGGAACCACCTCTTAATTGCTGTTGCTCCCAGGTCCACTCTGACCCAGAGTGGTATCACCTGTTAGGGTCCCAACTATGGGCAAATAGTTAGCCTCCAAACTGTGGTCAAAACACTATGAAAGTATAAAAACACGCTTTTATAGAAATATATACATAACAATAGACTTTTATAAAAAAAACATACATTTTTGAAGGAAAAATATAATCAGTAATACATTTTTGATGAAGAAAATTATTAACATGATACATTTTTGAAGGAAAAAATTATTTTCAGCAAAACATTTTTGAATACAAAACTAGAAGACATTTTCAGCTTTCTAAAATAAAAAAGAATAAAAACAAAAAAATTTCATTCAAAACTGACTAAATCAACATTCTCACTATAACCGAACATTAAAAAACAAACAAAGAAATAAACCTTAAAATCCCACCTTTTTGGCATTAAATAACCTACAGAGGTTGATATGCTGTTAAAAAAACTCAAACTCCCTAAGTGTACATCGATCCCGGTAACTTACAAGAATTTCCGAGCTTAACCATTTATTTAATCTACCCGGGTAGACTGTTCTCGTTTCATTTACGCATTTTTTTTTTAGTAAATAAAGAAATGCGGATCCAAAGATACATGGCATAGAGGAAATTCTTGAAGCAAAGAGGAGTTTTGAAGAAGAAAAAGAAAGTTTTATTTCTTCCTAAGTAAAAAAAAAAAAAAATAGATGCGAAATTAATAAAAAGTCTCAAGTTGAAATAAATACCAATAATTTAGATGAGGGTGATTGTTATTGGATTCACTCCTTCGCAGCACAGAATACATTATAAAGTATAATTATCTGTAGTATACGTAAAAAGGGAGATCATTTTAACAACCAAACCTTTTTGTTTGACTGCGGGTAAATAAATAAAGGATAAAAATCTATAACTGGAATTTAATATTTATTATCTATATTGAAAACAATTTTCGCTAAGAAGAGTACAGTAGTACATAAGCGGCAGTCAAAATGTTTGTGTTCACCGTGTATAGGTGTAAAAAAAATAAAAAAAACGCCTAAAGAGGAAATATTTTAGTATTTTTTTAAAGTAATAAATACAATTTCAGTGAGGACAGTGTGTTTACTTTAATTTTTCAGTCTTTTTTCAGGCTCCTCTTAATAAAAAAAAAATTCAAACTTGGATACGTCTGTTCACAATTCTAAATAATGAATATTTTATATCAGAAACATTATATTTTGTTTTCCCCATTAACCTCTCAGCAGACATTTTGAGATTGACAAAAGGGCTGGAAATTTCGTTCGGGTCAATTGAATCATTTAAAAAAGAATAATATTACAAAAACATCCTATATCATCAATTTTACGGATAATTGGAAAATATAATTACCTTTTAACAGGACAATTATAAAAAAAAACATTCATCTAAATTATGTAAAAATCAAAACAAAAACAAAATAAAAACAATATTTTGGAAATTTTGATATAGTCACTTCAATCTCCGGAATTCTTATTGAATTGGTATGTGATGAATTGTATTAGAGTGTTTAAAAAAAGAATACCTAAAGAGTGAGCATGATCTTTTTCGGTGCTTGACAAATGACTGTGCAGGTCTACTATATATTTTTTCAAAAATTATTAGAAAAAATGCCAAGAATTTGAAAAGCAGTAACTAAGAAAGGTAATGGTTTTATTGACGAAAACAAAATATGATGCAGCTGTATGATAAAGATTTATAGTTAAGTTTTTATGTTGTTAAAATAAAACTAAATATATTGTAGTTGCTGAAAGTTTTTCTTTTACTTAAAAAATTAAAAAAATAATCTTTCTAAGTGTGTTTTTAAAAAATGTAGGGTGTCTCCAGACATTTTACCTCTAGTGTAGTATACTTCCACATATCTCTTAAGGATGTGGGGGATCATGGCTCTCGAAAACCATGTGATGAATTGTATTAGAATGTTCGAAAAGAGAATATATAGAGTGAGCGCGAGCTTTACAGTGCTTGACGAATCATTCCAAGCGTCCCTATGATTACTGGTATGACAGTGGCTCTAAGATACCACAATTTTCTGTTTTTATTTACAGATCTTTGTAGCTCATAGTAAGCTTTGTCTTTTCAACATCCCTTCAAGTTCCTCTTCTGCTATCCATTTACACAAACCTGTTAGGTAGATTACTCAATGTTTTCTTTTGTCTCTTTTGACTTCAGGATATCTAATGAGTGTCAAATTCTTCAAGGCTTTATCATGTGCCCTAAAAATTTCAGCTGTCTCTAATGAACGTTCTTTTTTGCTTCAATGTTTTTCCAATACGTTTTGTATAACCAGATCTTTGTTGCCTCAAGCATCTTCTTTATCTGTGAGGAGATTATCCAACGTTCAATGCCATGATAAAAAGAGATTTTGCACAACAGTTCAGCTTTTATTCTCACTTGATCTCCGCTGGAAACCACCACTTACAACTGGTGTGAAAACTCATAATTACTATCGAGAAAAAGTTCCTTTAAACATTTCTTCTTTGGTATATTACTTGGCGAATGCCAACCAGGCATCTAGACGAGAAATGTGTTTCACAGGAAAATAATTTCTCAAAATCAACAGCCAGTACTTTGCCAGTATCTATATTGACAGACCTTTCCGTATTACATGGACAGTGTCAGTGATTTTAATGTATTACTTGCTAAGTGCTAACAAGACACCTGGGACAAGAAATGGGTAATTGTTTCATATGTTAATTAAACCTCAGAGAAAAGAATTTCTTAAATCATCAGCCAGTATCTTGCAAGTGTCTATGCCGAAAGAACTTACCAGAAAGTACCAATCAATACTAATTGTTGTAAGTTTTGCAAAAAGGGTTTTCCAGGTATCATGTTAAGAAATTTCACAGTTTCTTTCTTACTCATTCCAAGTGTCCCTACTACTATTGGGAAGACAGGTGATTTAGAAGTCCACAGTTTTTCTATTTCCATTTACAGGTATTTGTTTTTGCTCAACTTTTTGAATGTTTGATAGAAACATTGCGATCGCATTATACTCTCATATCAATCAGCAGAAAAAACTCTATTTTGGTCATCTTTAACAATTATATCTGGTCTTTTTAAATTAATCGTCCAATCAGTGTTCACAGGAAATTCCCGTAAGAATATTTACTTCTTTGTCATTATAAAATAAAACTATTTTTTTTTTTTTTTTTTTTAATCATTTCACCCCGAGCAAGGCAGAAACGCCACTGATGTGCAGGGGGTTACATAAATGTAAAAAGATTAATTAGAAAAGAGTGAGGAGTACAAGCTAGTTAGAAAGGAACAATAGAAAGCTGAGAAAGCAGGTGCAATGACAGATACATGGGTGGAGAGAAAGGGAAGGTTATACAGGGGAGGGGAGAGAGCTAGAGGCCAGTGGTTAGTAGGTGAGTATTAACTTTGCTTTTAAATTTCTGGAGGTCGTAGCCGTCAGGAAAGCAAGAATACGGGAGTGAGTTCCACAGGCGGGAAGTGCGAGAGAGGAAGCTGCAGGAGTAGAATTGTCGTCTGCGTTTGGCTAACCTGACTGTGAATGGGTGGGACCCAGTTGCCAGTCTGGTTGAACGGGTAAACACCTGTTGAGGAGGCATCAGTGACTTAAGCTCATCCGAGCAGAAGCCATGAAAGTATTTATAGAAGAGACAGAGGGAGGCCACATTTCGACGATGGGAAAGTGGCTGCAGACGAGTCGCCAGATCAGTACCTATCACATTACAGACTCTCCTTTGGAGCTTGTCAAGAACACTGAGGAGAACGGCAGGGGCACCTGACCATAAATGGCAGCAGTACTCCATGCACGGACGGATGGTTGACTTGTATATATGCAGGATGGATTCAGGTGGAAAAAACATCCTGGATCGACATAGTGACCCAATCTTCTTAGCAGTAGATTTTGCTATGGATTCAATATAGTGCTTCCATTTGAGGTCTGAGGACAGGGTAAGTCCGAGGAGGCGTAGTGTATTACTCTCCGGGAGAATCATCTGGTCCATGTTTATGGGAGGCAGAAGAGGTTGCCTGTAATGGTTGACAGACAACAGCTTGGTCTTAGATGAATTGAAGTTGACAAGCCACTTCTTGCCCCAGTTCATCACAGAGTGTAGATCCCGCTCAAGGTCAGCAGCGAGATTATGTCTGTCCGCCACGACAGGTTTCTTACTGGAGCGGGAGTATATTGTAGTGTCATCTGCGTAGATGCCTACTTGGGACTTGATCTCATCTGGGAGGTCGTTGATGAAAATAAGGAAGAGCGTTGGGCCCAGGATAGAGCCTTGTGGGACACCAGCATTCGTGCTGTAGGACGAAGAGGCACGCCCATTCAGAACGACCTTCATTTTGCGGTTATTTAAGAAAGATTGGATTAGGTCAAGCAGGCGACCGGTAATACCATAACCGCGTAGTTTGCATAGGAGGCCAGGGTGCCAAACCCTGTCGAAAGCCTTGGAGATATCCAGAGCAACCGCGCGAGCCTCGTCAGACTCATCAAGGGCCTGTAGCATGTACTCCGTTACAGTAGTTAGCAGGTCGGCTGTGGACCTGTCAAATCGGAATCCATATTGCCTGTCGGAGAACAGTTTGTGGGCGGTGAGATGATGAACTCTTCTTCTTCTTCTTCTTCTTCTTCTTATTATTATTATTATGTCATTTTTTCATCATATTTCGATTTCTGCTTTGGTCTCCTACTGCGGGGAGACCTAAGGCAGGTCGTGGCGTGTTGTTATGGCCCCATTTCCTTTTTCTTCTATCATCCCTATCATCCCTAGCATTACATAGATAAAGTTTTCCTTAGTGTGTGGGCTGTACTTAATAAGACAATTTTTTGTATATCTCCTAAGCTGGGGTTCCCAGGGATTCTTTCAATGTGTTGTTTTGTTCCATTTTTATCATTCCAAGTGCACCTACTATCACTGGCACAACTCTTGTTTTCAATTTCCACATTTTTTCTATTTCAATTTCCAGGTCTTTATATTTTGACAGTTTTCCAAATTCCTTGGTTGCTATGTTACAATCCGCTGGACAAGCCATATCAATTAATAGACAAGTTTTCTCTTTCTGGTTTTTAACAATAATGTCTGGCCTGTTTGCTTCAATTTTTCTGTCTGTGTAGATGGTGTAATCCCATAGAATGGTTACATCTTCTATTTCTGTAACCGGTGCTGGGTGATATTCATACCAGTGTTTGTTTACAGATTTTCCATAGTGTTTGCACATTGTCCAATGTAAATATTGCCCAACTCTATCGTGGCGATTTTTATATTCATTTGGGGCAAGCACAGAACAGCCTGAGATTAGGTGGTCTATTGTTTCTTGGTGTTTATCACAAAACCTGCATTTTGGATCCATATTATTATGCATAATATTTGCCTGAAAGTTTCTATTATTATTATTATTATTATTATTATTATTATTATTATTATTATTATTAATTTATATAAAAGAAACAACAAAGATCACACATATTTTACATAGATAAAGGTCTTCGTAATGTTTTGTCTGTACTTGTGAGTACAATGTTTTGTATTTCTTTAAGGCATAGGTTGCAAAGAATTCTTTCAATGGGTCTATCGGAACCTTTTCCAATCGATCCGAGGACTTCTAGTACAACTGGAATTATTAATATCCACGTTTATTACATTTTTGTGATTTCCACTTCAAGATCCTTGTATTTTGATAGATTTTTGAAAATCTTCAAAGATACATTCCAATCTTCTTCTTCTTCTAATTTCTAATTTATAAGCTAATTTTATTAAAAATATTATTACTATAGTTAATTAATTATTACTATGATGATGATGATGATGATAATAATAATAATAATAATAATAATAATAATAATAATAATAATATCTTGCTTTCTACTTTGCTCCGTTGTTAGTTTGCACGTATGTTACGTCAGATAAGCAATAAACCATTTCCGGGAGGATAGACAGACAGACAGACAGACAGACAAAAAGTCATATTAAAGGCGTTGTTTGGTTTTAGGAAAGGAAGGGAAAAAATTATGATTATTATTGTTATATTCTAATATAATATTCTCTTAAACTTGTTAAATTCATGTTTAACCACGCAAAAAAGGGAAATTCCATAGGTATTTTATAGTTGTCAAAATCGACATGAGTTGATTTTTATCATTAACTTAATAAATATTATTCATCAGAAAATTAAAACAGGAAAACTGGACATTTTCACGGGGAGTGTAAATTATTATTATTATTATTATTATTATTATTATTATTATTATTATGTTTACACTGTAAAATTTATTTCTGCCTGTATTATTTCTCCATATTTTCAAGCTACAATTTTAGCAATAAGATGTGCAGTTAAGTTCTAGCCTTAAATCTACAACCATGAATAACACGCAAATTCCCTCGCCGCTTATGTTTCATTTAACGACTGACTGCTACTACAGCCCCAGGCTTTTTCCTGACTAAATTAACATACCATGTCTATAAACGACCAAAGATATAAAATATCTTTCCACCAAAATAGGAAAAAAAAAACCCTAAACATTTCTTTCTGGAACATTCATGGTATTCCTACTAACTTTTGCGGTGTGGAATCCTCACTCTTCGAAAAGTTACAGGACATCATAACTCTCTGTGAAACTATTCTTAACTGCATTATCCTCCTATGATATCTCGATTTCTGGCTCGCTTCCTCTCTTTGGTAAGGACTCTAAGGTCTACATGCATGGCCTGTGTCCGCGAACATCTCTCACTGTCTAGGGAACTCTCTCTTGAACCTCCAGGCAGTCCTTACATGTCTCCGTTTCTCTCTACTAAACTCAGCGAGCTATCCTTTAATTCTCCACCGCTAGATAGTATTTATGACAATGTAAATTAGGCCATTTCTCTAAATTCTTTTACAAATATATTTGTAGTCCGTGATTTAATGCCCGTCATGCCAGGTGACTTAGACATTAAGTTACTAAACTTACTGGCATCCAAACCCTGAACTTTTCAATAACTCAATCTCTCGTGCAATTTCGCCAGTAAACCTGAAGGACACGCTTCTTTTCGATATCTTTTCTTTTGTTCGTTTGTTTTTGAGGCTTAACGACCTATCAATTCTTATGGGATCATTTTAAGGTCATAACCAGTGATTTTTGGGTAAGGTTATTTTATTTTTACAACGTTTTTCTTTTCACGATTCATTGGGATTTGTTTTTTAAGAGCAGGGTCCCCAAGTCCTACTCTTGTTAGGAGGGAATGAACGGATTAATACCTTTCCCAAGGGTATCAGTGCTTAAGTGAATGCAGGGTATTCAACCGGAATTCGAACTCGGCTCACCGATTTCTCTTTCCGGGCCGATATCCACTGCACCACAACGCACATCCGTCACTATACGCTTACAGCACCTGGTATTCCCAGGAAGGGGTCACCCATCTAAGTACTGACCAGGTTCAACGTTGCTTAAATTCGGTGATCGAGCGAGAACCGGTGTATTGAACGTGATAGGCCGTAAGCCTATCTTTTCTTTACCCGTATCGCTGGCTCCCATCTTGCTATGCAGCTCTGCCTTATGGCTAACGCTGATCACTCGGTGGTGTCTGTAAACATCACTTTTCGCTCTCCACAAAACCAAGACCCTTCTACCAAGAGAATATCTTTCTGATATCAACGTGCGGATTGGGACTCATTCCGTGATTTCAATCGTGACGTCTCCTGGAATGAAGTTTTTATTATCACAGTTCAAAAATGCACTTTTAAGGTCTCTTCTTGGGTGAAAGCCGGCATTATTCCAGCAAAGAAATTCCAGTTTAAATCTTGTTCATGGTTCTCACCTGCATGCTCCGCTACTATTACTGAGTGATATGTGAATAACCTTGTCTCTGGTTTTGGGCATCATTTCTAAATTAGACTCTCATCAGGCAAGTAGAAGTGATGATATCCCAGCCGTCGTTCTAACAAAAATGTGCCTATGAGCTGGCTCTAGTCCTCTCCAAACTATTGCTTCTCTGATTCCTGCTTTTCACGTTGTTGGAAGTCCTCATCTGTAGTTTTGAAGAACTCTGTGGAATACTTTGACCTTTCTGATTACCACACTATTAGTATCTTGCCTCTTTTCGGTAAAATATGAAACAGGAAACCCGTCAAATCTGACAAAGTAAATCTGGCTACTGCTCTTGAAACAGACCGTTAATTAGTGGTTAACCGGGACAGAAAGTGGCTTGTGAATTTTAAACAAAACTTCTCTCCTTTAATCACCATAAACAAACTTTCTTACCCGCCATCAACATAGTCTCCTCGAGAGCAATACACTCCGCCTCCTTGGCCTCACTTTTAGCACGAACTTTAAGTAGAACAATTTCATTTAAATAATAGCTGCAAGTAAATTTAGACCATTGTGTCTTTTCAAAAAGTTTTTCTCGTCAATTTTCTATTTTGCACATTTATAAATCTACTATTCATCCGAGCATTGAATACTGTTGCTATATCTGGTTAGGTGTTCCTGCTATTCATCTTGAGGTTCTTGAAAAATCCAAACAAAGATCTGCAATGTAATGAGTCACTGACTAGACGTCTCGGTTTCAATTCTCACCGACGTTACGTAGCTTTTCCCTGTCTTTTCTACAAATATTTTCATGGCAATTGCTATGACGAGCTTTTTCTCTCTGGTCGCTTCATCACATGAATTTAAACGTGTTCCTAAATTAGCTTCCAGGTCCCACCCTTTTACCGTTGAAATAATTAAACGTACCGTTGTTTCTACCCCAAGAATTTCTTTTTCTCGCACTTTCCGCCTGTGGAGTTCTCTTCCGTTTACTTGATTCCCTGGTAACTACAATCTTCAACAATTTACATGCAGTCGCCATCTTCTATCTTCTTGAATCCCGTTGATGTTTTATCCTTTTCTCAATAACCCTCAGTTTTAATAATACTCAGTTTTTTTCTCTCACTTTCGATCTCTGTAATCGCATGTGTACTAGTAACATTCCCGCTCTGCTTGGGGTGAAAGGATAAGAGAAATATGTAAAATTAGATGCGTGAAACATATTTCAAAGTTTTAATATTTTTACCAAGATTATCTATAAAAGATATTCAAAAATCATTTAATTAATCTGTGAACAAGTTTTGTAAGAATTTCAACATTATTTATAAGGTGTTATCAGTGTTTCTTTGTTTGAAACTAATCAGAAAAACGTAACGGTAAGTTCTAGAATTAAATATCCGTAGAAAATCACCTACCGCATCGTCAAATAATTGGGCTCAACTTTATAAAAATTGAGCAATAACAATCATAAATATAAATGTTAGTCGTTATTTTAAGAAGTAAGGGGGTACAAATGAAACTGACAAATTTTTCCTTTTAACTGACGTTAAACACGTTGTCATCAATTCCCCTTTCTTTCTTTCTTTTTTTCTTTCTTTCTTTCTTTCTTTGAAACCAAGTAGAGTCCCTGATGTGGTCCATTATTAGGTATTGGCAGGGCATAGCGTACGTATGTGCTAGTGCACTAAAGAAGGGGAAAGCATAGTTATAATGAGATAAGCCAGTGAACGGATACGAATCTTTGATAAAATTAATAGTATCATAGAAGAGTTAAACTCGCATTTCGTTTCCCTCCCCCGGAAGCATTCTGCTTAATGTAGAAACACTTTATCAATTATGTCACGAAAGGCCTTCTTGTTAGCAGGCCTATTTCAATCTCTTTGAAACGTTATATATTGTTATTTAATTTTAGAATGATCACATAATGTACGTATTACCCAGGGGAAAAGTTTATTTATTTAACTTTTAAATAGAAAAGCTCAAATCTAAGAAGACCAGTCGCGCAACCTCAAAGACATAAACAGAGCAGAAAAATCAAAACAGGACCGATACATCCAGTCCCGAGGAGTTTTGCCCTCCGGCCTGAGTTGTAAAAATATATTAAAGGAATTAAATTAGAAGGCCCGCCTTTCAGTCGCCAGATGTCACGAAATTTCGACCGTGACTGTTTTGTTTTTCTCCAGATTATTAGCTGCATTTTTATCTTGTTTTCAATGTCTATTTGGAGGCGCCATATTTCAGCCCAGCAACTAAGCGTTACATTCTGAAGTAGCACTCGTTTCTTTCTTTGTTAAGTACCGGCAAACAACACCATATTTTAAACACGTATTCACCATTTTGTTTACATTAACGACCGAATTCTCAGGGAATTTATGTTGTCTGTTTAGGCTAGAACCAATCCGTATTATTTGTACAGGTTATTATTTTTTTCTTTATTTAATAAGCTTAGCATTATCCATCATAAAGACAAATGGATGTAGGTTAGAGTATTGTGTTGCGACTACTTTCCAAGTAAATCTTCCCGATTTGGAAATCATCATTCCAAATCCTTGTGCTCGCTTCCGAACAGAAACTACTGCTGATAATACAAGAAACCCACCCCATATATATATATATATATATATATATATATATGATTGAATAAAATAAGTAACAAACTAGGAAGCGTGTCTCAATCTAACATGTTTCCCTAATATTAAAGCCTCTTTTGCAATCGAGTAAAGATGAAAAAATTTTACAAGGAAACATTTTTTGGATGTTGTGATTTGGTTTTAATTTTTAGATATGTGTCACGTGAAAAAGCAATAGATAATTATTTTTAAATGTATGTATTTGAAATATTTTATATGTGTATGTGCGTATACAAACGCTTATATTTTACATATTTACATGTATGCGTGCGTTTTAATACGCATGTCAAGTGTATTAAAACGATGGACAATCTTTTAAATATTTTGGATAGTAATAAAGTGTATGTATGTGTGTGCATGTGTTTTATCATTTTGTCGGATTTTGATCCATATATTCTACTCATATATATATATATATATATATATATATATATATATATATATAGTAGACACACTGATGTGAACACCAAGCGGAAGAAATCTGATTCACACTTTCACACAATATTTAGCTTATGTGAATTGTTTTAGATTGACTATTTATATATTGCAGTCAATGATGCACAGTGGCAAAACAGGTCTCTTGTTTTATCTTAACGGTTATTTTGGTGGCCAGTAACAGTTATGTTTCAAATTATTCTAGAGGTTATTGAGTAGAAATAATTGTTGATACGAATGCAGTTATTTGTAAATATTTTATAATGTTATTTTTAATTTTTCACTCATTATTATAATTGATTACTTAATTATTTCTTTTTGGTTATTATTATTTATTTTTGCATTGACTTGTGTTTATGTGTGTTTGTCTATTTTGTAGTTTATTTTTTCTTTCTTTCACTTTTTTAGAGATTGGTAATCTTATAAGCTTTATCTAAACTATGGTACTTTATCTGATCTGTAGATTTTTATGGTAGTATTTTCCAAGTTATTCGTTTTTAGATTTCGATTTTTAAGTAACGTAATATCAAAGTTTTTCGTATCTGTATTTTGAGTTAAGTTCTGATCTTTTTATAGTAATTTGTATTGATCTGGAAAGGTGATTATAGCTATTTTCTACTCTTGACAAAATTTAAAGTTTATTTATTCATTTATTGTTGTATGTGGAGGCCTTTTGGCTTATTTTCCATGCTATTTTTCGTGTATTTTTAAAATTTCGCTTATATTTTAGAAATCAGTGTACTGTTCACCTATTTACTATTTGTAAAGAATGTTTTGTGTGCATAGTTTCTGTTTCCAGAGTCGTTCATATATCTTTTTTCTTTGTTATCTGCTGATTTTAGAGTGGCTTGGTACATTATATTGTTTTGTAAGCAATTAACATTTAAGAAATATTCGTTCTTTGCTCTGCAGTTACAGGTGTTCGTGTGTTTTGTGCGGGTGGTTTGTGAGTTATTTTTCTGTTATGCATTTTTATTATTTTCGTAATCAAAATACTAACACACAGGAAGATCTCAATAGAAACGAAGAAAGGAGTGCTAGACTGCTACGTGATGTCAGTCCTTCAGTACGGCTATGAATGCTGGACAATATAATCGAAAATGAGGACAAAACTGGAAGCGGCCGAAATGTGGTTCTATAGAAGGATGCTACGGATATCGTGGACTGAGCATACAAGCAACGACGAAGTGTTAGAAAGAATGGCAACAAAAAGGTAATTGATGCTGAGCATCAGGAAGAGACAACTGAAGTTCCTGGGACATGCAATGAGGAAGGAGAGCCTGGAGAACCTGATACTGACTGGTCAGATAGAAGGAAGGAGAGACAGAGGAAGGCAGCGGATAACATATCTGCAGAGTCTGATCAGGTGGATGACGGAACGGGGGTTGCCAGGAGCAACAGGAGCAAACATACTAAGAGCCACAAGGGATAGAGAGACGTGGAGATCCATGATCGCCTACGTCCTGAAGGGACAGGGCACATAGAAGAAGAAGAATGTTCTCAGCGCAACTGCGGCTAATTTTTACTGTGTTTATGCTGAATATCTTATGGAGAATGGTTGATGAGAGGAAGTGATTGTTTATGAGTTTGTTTTTATATAAAGGTAAAATATTTTCGAATGTTTATTTCGTAGTCAAATAAAAAATACAATGAATCATGAACTTTCGTTTGTTTCTTCATATTTTCAATACAGATGTGCAAAAAATTTGAAAATTGTAAAAATAAAGTAAAATAAACATTGTCTGTTAAATTTAAGAAAACGTCATATATATATATATATATATATATATGCTTGTTGGTGTGTATGTCTCTGTTTGTGTATGAGAGAGAGTAAATGATTTACTAAGGAAGAAAGAGAGAGAAATTTATCAGTTTTAGTTACATAGTTCAAATTTTGACCGAATTCTTAACGAGTGTGTACAATAAAGGAACTTAAACTAAGATGACACAAGATAAAGATTGCTATTGCAGTTAATTTTTTAAGATCAAAATTAACTGAAAGGCAAGAAGCTAGAAGAGAGTTACAGAAGCGAAAAGCATGAGAGAAGAAACTGTAAACATACAATATACAGTTATATTTATCTATTTCAACTGTAAGATGATAGGACTCTGTCACCAATCTATATGCACGTTTGAATTCATAAAGTCTGCGTACCAAAGAGGAAAACTCATCAGAACAATTACTGAAGCCTATATTGTCTTTCTACTGACTAAATAATACAATGAAAATTATTTTTAGATTAGGATGATATATACAAACTGATAATAAAAAGGAGAAAAGAGTAATAAGAATCACTATTAAGTCTGCGTAGTCCTAAAAAAAAGAAACTTTTTATATTTGCTAGTCGTGAAAAAAGTTAATTTCTAAAACAATCAATTCTAAATGTTAATTTCTATAAAAACCTATTGTAAATGTTCATTCCTATAACAATCTTTTAAAAAAATATCACAAAATTAAGAACAAGTTCAGGCAACAAAAGAATGTCAGTGTTTTATTGTTTTGCAAATCTTTTTCTCATTTTCACAAATGTTGATGTCGACCCCTGAATTCATCATCGCTGTATTCGTGAGTAAATGCCTAAAAGAAACGCACGCAACTATAAACACTAAATATAACGTAAAATTCGTGTAATTCTTGATAATCTAATCAGTTTTTGTCACTTACGGAAAATCAACAACAACAACCACAACAAAAAAAAACATGAACCGTCTTTTGTTAGTAGAAAACAATTGAAAACGTTGAAAAAGAATTCATCCTTTATATCCTATTTGTTTCAATTTCAAACAGCTGTAATGCTACTTCATTAAATTTCCATAGCCACAATATTAATAATAAGATACAATTTGTTAATATACTAATCAATGGGTCTACCTTAGTGCAATTGTTAGCGTGAGTTTTTCGTGAACTAACGTTAATGAGTTCAATTCTTATTTGCTGCCGGACTAGTAAGATATTTTGATGCTGTATTTACGTAGGAGATATCTACATAAAACAATAATAAAAGCCAATGTCTGTAATTTTGTAAAGCACAAGACATATCACGCTGCACCAATCAAAAGATTGTTGGCGACTAAGAAATTAGAGGGTAAGATAAAACAAATTATTTTGCAGGAGAGACCCCATGCTGCAAGTTATGTTATGCTAAAGCACTGTATTGATGTCAAATTCAGAAACTATTAGACAAGCCAGAAGTAAAGACTAATTATTATCTGCAAGAAGATAGAATGCATTGTTCTCAGCTAAATAATGAGCCCAAGTTTCGTGTTACGTACTCAGGACGTCGAAATCACTATCCACGGACATTTAACTACATGACTCTAATAATAATAATCATTTCATCCCAAGCAAGGCACTACTGCCACTGGTACGCAGGGAGCTATATAAGAGGAGAGTGAACAGTTACATAGAAGGAGAGCGAAGACAAAGCGGAACCGAAGAGGAACCGGTTACAGGTGATGCAGATAATGGGCAAAAGAAAGATGGGAATACTAGTGTGAAGAGAGTTGCCCGAGAGTAGAATGAAAAAAAGAAGAAGAACAAGGGGTGTTGGGGAAAGGATAAGAGAAGTATGGGAGTCAAGCGGAATAAGAGATGGCAATTGACGTTGCATTCAAACTCTTGGAGATTGTAGCTATCAGGGAAGCAGTTATACGGAAGGGAGTTCCACAGGCAAAAAGTGCGAGAAAAGAAGCTGGTGAAGTAGAAGTGGGGCCGCATTTGGTTGATTTAACTGTAAAATGGCGGGACCTTGTTGCCAGTCTAGTTGCTCGAGTAAACTCTTGTAGAAGGAGCACCAAGGAGCTAAGCTTGTCGGAACAGAAGCCATGAAAATATTTGTAGAAGAGACAGTGGGAAGTCACAAAGAGTGATAAATGAATTCTATTCCTAGCGAAATGACTTTCAGAATTTAGGCAACTAAGCAGATTCGAAAAATGTCTTGAAAAAGAAAGTTGTACTGGAGTACTGTGTAGCATTTTATCTTTTATATGGATGTGCCTAGTGGTCCAGTGGATATCAGCTCGGAACAAGAAATCGGATAGCCGAGTTCGAATTCCAGTTGAATTCATTGCATTCACTTACGCGCAAATACCCTTGGAAAAGGTATTAATCCGTCTCTTCCTTCCAGTTATGGGTTAAATAACAGGACAGATTGGGTTCTATAGCCTTGGCTGGCAACCAGTCTACCGCAGAAAGCAATGGCAACCTACTGCGGTATAATTTTCTGCCCAGTCAGTCATGTCTCTTTCGAGACATGATCGCCCAAGCGTGCTTCACGTATGGCACTTAACTGACTGATGGTAGTAAATAAATTAATTTCTCACCATTGCGGAAGTGACTTGAAGCAATAGATCACAAACACAAAATTGGTTGATGAATAAGCAAACGTTTGTTAGAGCTTCAAAAAGAAGAAGTAGAGGAGAGCTATGATTTCCCAAAATAGGGAGAGGATATGAAAGATAACAGTTTTTTAAAAAAATATTTGGTGAATTGCACGAATATTTGGCAGACCTGACAAGAAAACAAAAAAAAGAAAAATGTTGAAAATAGAAGTCAAACATCTAAATAAAGAAAGGACAGTGAGAATGGAGGTTTGTGAAGATTTGCTACCGGCAAACCTCACTAAGAATCTGGTGTAAAAAATAAAATTATCAATAATGGCTTAAAACGTATTTGGCGAGTTAAATGGAGCCGTTTTCTTTCTTTTTCAACCTTTGTCTATAAAGCAGATCGAGAGCACAATAAAGTTCCTGTGTTTTACATTAGTTTAACAAGCTTTTCTTGTATGTCACTCAGTGCGTCTTCAGATGTTTTGTAAACGTGTACAAATGTGTGCATGCGTATTCTTGTGACCTTCTCTCGACTGGTTATTTTCTCCTCCTTGTTAAACATATGTTTGATTAAAAGAAGAAGATAAACTTTTAGCTAATTCGCTGTTATACGCAAATTAACCAAGTCAAACAGACAAAGATAACAATGCACGGAACCTGTTAGAAAGAAGAGCGATTCAAAGCTGAAACGACAAGCGTGAACTTTGCATCTGCTTACAGTTGGATTTTATTGTTTAAGTTTGGAGTATTGATAAAGATTTATAAAGGCGACTGGTGGCTTGCTCGGTCGGGGAAAGAACTTTTATTTCCTGTCGCCATCTTTGTTCAATGCTCGAATCTGAGTAAACACCTCAATTTTGAATGCTGATTTTCAAAGAGAGCCAGTGATTTACATTTGTTATTTCCTCTTTGTTTCAAATGTAACAAGAAAATTCTATTCATATGGCTTTTTCCAAAGAACTACCACTTTGTGGAATAGACTCCTGCGTGGGTTCAAGTCAAGAAACAATCATCATACCTATTTATTTTAATTTTTTAATTTCCTCCCGTCTCTTTCATACATATCGCATACATCATTCATCATTACCATTTAAATGTAGCCTACTACATTGACCGGTTCTCAAGCCTTGTATTGGACAAAATTCAGTATAAAAAAGAGAAATAAGGCTTAGGGTAGTGTGTCATGTAAGACATCTACAGTTACTTACAGAGACTGATATTTTCATGGAAAAGAATCTTTAGTCAAGTTTGAACTCTATACAAACGATTTGGCATTGAAAACGAATTTATTAAACTTTATGTAGGAAGGATCAACTTAAAAGTAAGTATGAGGTTGCTGATAAAATTTTCATCATTTCTGATAATATCTTTTATTCGTTACTAATTAAAGCCACACCATTTTGGCAGTTAATCCTTCTTCAGGAGCCTGACGTAAACGTTAATGTTCTCGAACAGAAAATATTATGCAGTCTATGTTCAAACAGATTTTGAGGTTAAACACTACACTACTTATATAACAATTGTATATGCTATCTTTGTGAAATGGTCAACAAGCTAGAACTCTCGATCATTAGTAGTGATTTTGATCCTCTTAGGATACAACATAATACATAATAGCGGTCTTGTCGCAAAACGAATCTTCCCTCGTTAAGTACCCGAGGTGCATCAACATGGGGAAATTGTTAGTAAACCAGACTAGTTCACCATTACCACAACGTAGTGAGTTCCATCCTCACCGGATTCTCCATACTTAATGATTCGTGCAAACTTAGTCGAAGGTACTAAATAAGAGATGGGTAATGGTTAAAAAGCAAGTATAGTCGACCATTAATAGCAAGTTCAGTCATAACCTTATGGCCCATTCTTGAAGTGCCAAAAGTAATCTATTCTTAGTATTTTAGGGCGTCTTCATGTGGGGTAATGGTTAACGAATTAGTATGGTTTAATATTGCTACAAAGTATTGCGTTTAATCCTCAAAGTTTATCTTACACTTGTGGCCTTGAATTTAAACTAATTGCCCAAATGGCTGGGTCTAGAATTTACCAACTGCACCGCTTTACAAGAGGATAAGACAAATCCCAGGAGGTCCCACCTTCCAGGTGGATGCTTACAGACGAAAATATATACATTATCAATCGTTCTCTCTAAACTAAAATATAAATATTTACTTACAGACTCATGTCTAAACCAGGCCAATATTTGCTTATATACCCAAATGTAAATATAGGTACCTCCACTCATTTGCCGAAAAAACAACATAAAATGATGTTAAAAAGACTAAAACTTAATTAAAAACAAAGTTTTATCATCAAAATGTTTATGCTATTATGAGGAAAGATAAATTTTATTGTCATTATTTTAAAAAAAAATTTTAATCCTTTCTAACACGTTCAAAATTTAAATTAAACTTTTTTTGTTTTCCGTCAGCGATTCACACTGTATACGTAATGTGACTATAAGCAAAACGTAATATTACACAAGTCATTTTTCGCGTTGAAAGACACATTAATTTGAAAATGTTTGCAAAAATCAACTAATTCTCTGATTTTAATGAAACATTCAGGACTTATTCACAAATAAATTAAATTATTTATACAAAATCTTGGTAAAAACAGATTTATTTTACATCTGTTTTCCCCTGTCTCAATTAATTGCATAAAACTTTTAGATATGAATTATCTATGCCATTTATTTATTTCTTAATTAAATGCGGGACTCATTGGGGAATGTAAATCATGTAATTTCTTTTTTAATTACGGGACCATTTTTCAGAAAATCTGCTCCGAATAGTAAAATCAAAAATGAATTAAAACTACGCTATTTTAATGTAGATAAGTTTTAATTAATTTTATAAATAATATAATTTTAGAATATCATATTCTGAAGAAGAAAAAAAATTGATTAATAATGAATTTCTATCAGAATTGTTTTCATTTTTTCGTTGCTAATTACATTTTTAAGCATCATTTTAAATTTCTCCCAGTTACACAGTGTCTTCGGTTATTAATTCACTAGAAACAGACTTTATTTACAAATCGAAATTTCATAAGCTTAATACAAATAATTTAGAATTAAGATTTTTAAAATACTTCCTATTTTTCTTTCTTTTACTATGGAAATTTATAAAAGACTTATCATTAAAAGGTCCCATGTTTTAAAGTTTGTTCCCCTTACGAAATGTTAAACTGGACTATGCTAACTTTTGGTCACCATACGTTCAGAATAAGTGCTGTCATCGCCTACGTAAAAGGTCAACGAGTCGGTCCTTTCTAATTAAGAATACTTTTATTCTAAATTTCATGCCATCAACAAGTAATATTTGTTTCAAATCAGATTAATTTAACTTTGAATTTGATAGTTTTTTCCAAAAATAACGAATGAGAGATGCATATTTTATTTTTGCAATATTTTTACAATCGAGAATTAACTTTTGTTTACAAATGTGTCGATCACTCAAAAAGTAGCCGAAAAATTGAAAATTAAAAAGTATCTCAAAATATTAGATTGCAATTAATATAATTTCTGTTTGAAATACACACGATTATTTTGCTTAGTGGAAATAGTATATTTAATCATTTAGCTTTCAATTAAGTTAAAATTAAAGTTTCAAGAAAAAAATTTTATTTTTCAAATTCATTGAAAACTTAGGTATCAAAAATTGAGTGGAGATACTTATATAAATACGACCAATGTTTAGCTATAAACTCAAGTATAAACGCGGCGAATATTTGCCTATAGACTTAAAATATAAACACAAAAATGTATAATCATGTTCAGTATATACTTATAGACCCAAGTATAAATACGGTCAATAATTAGGTAAAGTGAGGTATAAACGTCTAATGTTTACCTATAGACTCATGTACAAACACGATCAATCTTTACCCCCAGAGTCAAGTATAAACACGGTCAATGTTTACCTATAGACTCAAGTATAAACATGGCCAATATTTACCAACAGTCTCAAGTATAAACACGGACAAGGCTTCTTTATAGACTCCAGTACAAACACGGCCAATGTTTGCCTATAGACTCAAGTATAAAAACAGCTAAGGTTTCTTTATAAAATCCTCTATAAACTCGGGCAATGTTTACAATATAAGCAAAATAAATATTTACCTATAGAATCAATCCTTAACTAGATTAATGTTTTCTGTAGACTCAGATACAAACACGACCAATATTTACCAACAGACACATGTATAAACAAGACCAAAATTTGCAAAAAAACTCAAGTATAAGAGCAACCAATTTTTACTGATAGACTCAAGTATAAACATGACCAATATTTACCTAGAAAACAAAACATAAACCAGGCCAATATTTGATGTTAGTCTACAAGCATAAGTATAAATGTGATAAATATATAAGAATTATGGAATTTCTACATTAAGTAGTCCAACAAAAGCTGATGTCCCGTAAAATTCACCAGCTCAGTATAACTAAAATTAAACTATGCTTAATAACGTTGAATAGTGTCATTTAAATTATGGTGATTTTGTCAGAAAACTCGATTGTAGAGCATTAATAGTGACATTGTTTCTCATAAATATCTCATAACTGCAACATTGTGCCAAACTTAGCCGGTGTCAGTAAGCAACAACAACTGAAGTAATTTCTGTACATATCGAAAAGAAATCAATGTTAGGCCATCAGCATTCTTTTCATCGAAAATGTAAAATTGTTTCAACGTGATAGAAACAAATTAGCAAACACTTTCATTGCGAAAAATTAATGAGTATCTACTTAACGAAGAAGTTTAATTCTTGTAAGCTTTGAACGACTTTTTATTCCATCTCCACAAATGTGGTATTACAAATACATACCAATTTGTACAATCTATCTATCTATCTATCTATCTATCTATCTATCTATCTATCTATCTAATATTTCAATTGAATACTTGTGAAAAGCTTCCAGTGATAAGTGTTTTCAAGAATTTGATGAGTTTTATCAGACAAGAGTTCTCCTCTAGGTTGTATCCTTTTTTTTTACCTATCATAGATTATAAATGTGAAGTGTTCTAATGGTCATTGTATTATTCGAAAAACTCTTACACTCGTTTGAAATCAATATCGCACTTAAATGACCTTTTGCTAAATTACTAGTATCAACCACTTTTTGACTGTTGGAAAAATGTCACAGATTCTTAAGTTTAAAACACGAAAAACGAAAAATATTTTGCTGCGCTTTAGGCAAAATTACCTTGTTGATTAGTTTTACACACACACACACACACACACACACACACACACACACACATATATATATATATATATATAATGTGTGTATGTGTGTGTGCGTGTGTATGTGTTCTGATACATATATGTTTATGAAAGATAGGATCTAAAAATACATATATCAGGATAATTAAGAGTTCTGGCATATTTTTTTCTCATTTTTCGTAATATATATATATATGACGTATTTCAACTCCGAGTGGCGACAGTCTGTTTCGTACGTGACCGCAATCTTGCGCCGTTTGTATTGTGTGGTAATTCGACTATTTTATTTATTTTGGTCATTGGGAGTAACAGAATAAGCCGAGAATACCTGTTCTTAAATTTTAAACTGAAGTTTTAAAAATAAAAAGTTTTCTTTAAACTTTCACTTTAGTTTTATTTGTAAGCTAAATAATTAAATTTACTATTTTCAGTAAGCAAAATACTCTGGTGTATTTTAAACAGAAATTATATTGATTGGAATATAGAATTTTCAGATGATTTTTTTATTTTTTATTTTAATTTTTTGGCCATTTTTGAGTGATTTAATTTAATTTAATTAGTGCATTTAATGGTAAATTAATTATTTGTTTGTGTTTTTCTATGCACCTACCTTACCTATTATTTAATGTTTTTGTCTAGAAGTTTATTTTGTTTTGTTTTTTTAATCCGTCTACAAATCTCTAGAGTCGTGATGCTGAAAGTGATAACTTAGTGATATATATATATATATATATATATATCCAAGTACAGGGTTGTTATGGATGGAATAAAATACCCATATAAAAATACTATTCTTAAAAGAGTGCTCAGTACAAATTAGGGCAATCAATATTTATTCAAAATTTATAACATAACTATGTTATAACATTATATAAAGTAGCTTATTTATTTCAACAGTTCATGCATCTTGTTAGAATCATCACCTGACAAAACACAAAAAGCGTTGAAACAAAATGCTTTGTTGTTATAAATTTTAAATGAATAATATATATAGATATACAGTTAATCTTATTGTTGTGATAATAGCATTTTCCGGGTCATATATATATTGATAATGAGTTTTAAAATAACAAATTAAACTTGAAAATATAAAAAAATACCACCATATTGGATAATTTTAGTAGAGTGGTAAATTATTATATTTTAAAAGAATTGTGGATGTAGACCAATGAATGCTGGGGTAAAGTGTAGAGATGTTTACCCGGCAGGAAGTATCATTTGTTTAAATAAGAATAGAACAAAACTGTAGCTAAATGTATCATTTGTAGAAGTGACGAGAATTAAAAGTAACAAATAAGAACAATAAAAATTGTTCTTGATGGTGGATTGAACACTGAAACTTAATAACTTTTGAATTGCAATATCCTAATATTATAACAATAATAATAACTATATATCTATAAATGCACTACTTCTGCATTGAGCACTTTTTATAAAACGTAAAAGTCAAACTGTGAAATATATATATACATTAGTTTAGACCACACACACACACTTGCAAACACACACACACACACACACACACACACATACATATATATATATATATATGTGTGTGTGTGTGTGTGTGTGTGTGTGTGTGTTTGCGAGTGTATATACAGGGTGCTCAATTAAGATGGATCGAAGTTAGTGTTATAATATTGTTATTGCTGAAATTGTTGAAATTTTATTGATTTCACTATTAAATCATGTTGAGTCATGCCAATTAGGTGTGAAAAGTAATATCGCTCAAATGTCCCCCAAGACTTCGGCAGCACACCTCCACTCGATGGTCAGATGTTATGATGGCGTCTCTGTATAGTTGCTCCTCGATCTCATCAATATGGCTTATTATCTCATCTTTCAGCTGTTGAATTGTTGTTGGCATAGATCTTTCTTTTGAGATGACCTAAAAGGAAGAATTCTAGAAGCGTCAAGTCGCACGATCATGGTGGCCAATTGACATCCTTTATTTGAGAGATGATGTAACCTGGGAAATTCTCATTCAATAAAGTCATTGTTGCATTGGCTGTGTAGCATGTGGCGCTGTCTTGTTGGAACTGCAAATCTTCGACATCTATAGCATTCAATTCAGGCCATAATTGCCATGACTCAAATAACATAAATGAATCAATAAAATTTTACCAATAACATATTTACAGTTAACTTCGATCAGTCTTGATAGAACACCCTATAATAGTAGTTTATTTTTTAAGCTTTTTTGTGCTCTTAAATAATATTCTATGTTAACTCGAGTGTAGTGTTGAGAATTATAATGTATGAGATGATCCTTACTGGGAGATTTTGTGCAAACTGTTTTGGAAAGTTGTCATTAGTATTGTTTTTTAATCGATTTATACGAAGCAAAGCAGTACTGCCAATGGTGCACAGGGGTTTACAAGAGAGAAGAACAACAAGAAAGAGTAAAAATGAAAAAATAAGAACAATATTCGGGGTGGGGTCAGAGATAGGAAAGAAGATAGATGGAAATCAAAGGGATAAAAGATGGCGATTGATATTGCACTTAAACTCTTGGGGATTGTAGCTATCAGGGAAGCAAGTGTACGGAAGGAAGTTTCAAAAGCCGGATGTGCGAGAAAAGAAACTGATAAATTGGAAGAGGCTATTGCATTGATTTGTTTTAAAAGAGTTGGATCTAGTTGCTAGACTAATAGCACGAATACATTCGTGTAGAGGGAGCACCAGGAAGCAGAAGCTCTTCAAAGCAGAAGCCGTGAAAAAAATAACAGAAAGAAGCCTCATCTCGACATTGAGAAAATGGCTAACGTCGAGCTTAGTATAGTACAGAAATGATAATACATCATTAAAAATAAACTCTATCGTGGGTACAACGCTAATAAGTCCGTTTATAACACATAGTAGAAACCTAGGTCGCGTAATAACTCGTTTAGAAATGAAGAATATTCAAACGTTCTACAATATAATTGTATTGAACACTTTTTAATGCAACTGTGTAATCGTCTAATTTTATTATGACCAAAAACTAAATAAAATCAATATATATATGGGCAGCAGTGTCACCTTTATTAAAAAGATGACAAGATTTTATTCAACTTTTCTTCCGTTGCTATAAGGTGTTTTCTTTTCTGAACATAAAGTGTGAAAAAACTGTCTGAATGTTCGATATATCTGAGCATTTTCAGCTATTCTATTAGGCATTATCAAGGGTCTTTTTATTAATATGTCGGGGTATTTTCTTTAGTTTTTATCTGGCGTTCTTACATTTTTCCGTTTGGGCAGTTTCAACAAGTACAAAAACTGTCCATATCATCGATTGTTCCAAGCCACTCCCTCAGACATTTTCAAGGTGTGGGGGGTATTTTTGGAGTTAGTTTTTGAGCGTGTGAGATGTATTATTCCTGGATTATAGTAGGAGCGTTGATTCAGAGCCTTCGTGTGTTGGGCATGGCTGAAATTCAGCTGGTGACTTTCTAATTTAAAAGACTTTCGTCACTCTGTTACAATTGTTAAACAAAGTTGACGGTGGAGGAGAGCTATTTGATGTAGAAGGTTACTCTTATAACGTGCTGTTTTTGAAAATCTAACATCACATAATAGAAAAGGAACATTTTCAAATAACAATTCTATTGATGGAATCAGTTTCATATATAAAAAGTAAACGATGTTGAGGAGGAGGAAGAAGTACAAAAAATAACTTGTTACAGTTTGCATTGAAACACTAAAGACACGGAAAGGCTCAGCGTTTAAATGGCCTCAAGGAATAAATTGTGTAACGTTAGAATTACAAATTGGAACATAAATGGGATTTTTGTTTCACAACAAATACACTCAATAAATTAGTCATTCAATGTCCAATGATAGACTATAGATTCGACTTCAAGAATGCTGTTTTGTAAATAATTTATTTAGGTGAAAAATATTAAAAGTGCATTAATTTCGAGAATCTTCTGTGGTAATTTTCTACCCAGGATTATAAAATATAATTCATTACCCCCAACCTACAAAAAATATTACTGCTAATACAAAACAATAACAATAACAATAAAAACGAAATCGATAAAAAACTGAATGAGATTGGCTTTTACATGTAAATAGCTCGCATACCATATTTACATTAAAATGTTTAGCGTCTATATATATTTAATGCTTTATATAAACTATAACCGTTTGTTTTATTTCTCTCTACCGTTTTTTGTGTGTATGTGTATTTAGGCAGCAAATTCTCTTTAGGCATATCAGGTTAAATAAATTTCAAACATTATGGTAACACAGAATTTTAAGCAAGAAGAAAAATTTACAGTATTCTTAGCAACACAGTTTCGCGATTATATTTTGTTACTACAGCTTAAACACTGAAAATAATCTTATAAGGACATGGAAAATAATTGGGAACATTGATAAATAGATAATAAAATGTAAAAGTTAAAGGGTATTTCTTATATCTTTCAATAAACAAAAGAATATCCCTGAGTATGAACGAATTTTATTAAAGCAGGCATAATGTTTGCAATTTATTTAATCTGATATATATATATATATATATATATATATATATATATATATATATATATATAATCTAATTAACAGTCAAGTCTAAAGTACAGATAAACAATATATAGTGGATGTATTTCAATGTTCAATATGAGACTGTTTCTTGTCAAAAATCACTTTCTTATATCGAACATACTACCGTCTCTTCGAGTAGACACCCTACATATCATTAATCAAACTGAAGAACTATAAAAAACATTTATTAACCTAGTATTTATAGAAAAAATTCTAAAGATTCCAATCGAAAACACAAGAATTCTATATAAATCACAACATGAAAAACATTTCGCTATTAGAGAGGCACTATGTATTAAACATTTCTCTCCTACCATCAACCTTACATTATTTAATAGTAGAAATAGAGTATTAAACTTTTTTTCAAATAGAAAGTTGCCTTCGTGATTTCCAATCGTGGCATGTGAGAGCTTGGAATCAACACTTCAGTTTAAAGAACAACACAAACTAAATTATTGCTTTACAGTCAAGACATGAGGAAAAAATAACAACAGCAGAGACATAAACAGACTTGGAAAAGGCTATAGAAGTGTCCGAAAGATCTTAGATACGATAACAATTATTGAAAATTTTTATAATCCATATTTCCAACAAAAAGTAAAAATGTTAGGATGCTGGAAAAACTTAATTAGAAATTGATTAAGTCTTCCTTCTCAGCCGTATTCAATGAAAGATGTTTGAAAGAAAGGTTGCTGTATTCTTTAATATATATATATATATATATATATATATATATATATATATATATATAATTAACAAAACATATTTGGGATCAACCAATGATACTTTTAAGAGCAGGTGGTACAATCACAGGTCTGCATTTAAAATAGAAAGAAATTTGTACAAAATTGGTTAGCCACGTGTGGAAATTGAAATTAAAATATGTTAAAGACCCAAGCATAACGTGAAGCTCAGTGAAAACACCCATGCCTTACAACGGTGGCAAAATATATAGACTGTGCCAAGAAGAAACGTTAGCTATTATGTTATTCCTAAACAAAAATGAAATACTAACTCATTAATTATGACCAAGTGTAACCATACCATAAAATACCTAATAAAGTCATACAACCATGGATGAAAACGTTATAATTTCTTCTAATTTTGAAATTTGCGCGTTCAAAAAATCCCCGATACGTGAGCGTTTAAAAAAAGAAGGTAAAATCAGTTATTGCAAATCGCCTGAAGACACCACATGGTAGAAACCTAGGTCGCGTAATAACTTGTTTACAAATGAAATATATATATATATATATATATATATATATATATATACACACAAATTTTATTGCTTAGATGAAGATTAATAATTGTCGATATACTTTTATTATTTCGATCGATTGTTTTCATCTTAGTAAATAGAAATGTTACTATATACACACCGTTTCGATCAAATACACTCTAGTCATCATCAGGTGTCCATTGTTAAATGAATATGAGATATCACTTGATTATAGAGCTATTTTGTCCCTGTGATATCAGTTATTTTTAGTTTCTGCTGAACCATTTTCGTTAACTGATCCAGGGGTTGAATCTTACGACTAGATAACAGTAGCAGATGTATAAACATTCACAACGCCTCGTAGGAGATTAGTGGTTTATTTGTATTTTCTACGAGGGTAGACTGAAAAGTTCATAGGTTGACCAAGATATTCTCGTAAAATGTGACTAAATGAGGTTTATTTTTCGGCATATTCTCCCTTGCGATTAGCACAAGTTTTCCATGAGTAATGCAGAGCTTGGATTCTATTTGTGAAAGGTTTCATCCTGTTGGAAGAAAACAATATGACATTATCATCTCTGCGTTACTTCTTTTTCTTTGGCTCAAAGTGATGATCTCCTCACTCATTTTGGGCTAAGAAACGTCCAAAGAAAACAACTGGATCTGCCTCAAACCTTATCAAATTTCTCCTTGATTTGATCAGTCATGTGCACTTTTGATCAGGTATCAGAAGATGTGGCCATACACGTCTTCCATGATTAATGCAGAGCTTGGATCCTATTTTTGAAAGTTTTCATCCTATTGGAAGAAAAATATGACATTATCATCACTGCGTTACTGGTTCCTAGCTTGATATTTCATCTTGTTGGGGAGAGATGATGACCAAGTGAGGCCAAATTAGGAGAATAGGAAAGGGGCTCAGTCAGTTTAAAGCCATAATCACACATAACAGCCATTGAAATGAAAGGCTTGTGGGTTGGAACATTATACTAGTGAGTGAAAACTCTTTTCGTCAGTTTTTCCTTCCGTTTCGTCTTGACAGACTTTTGAAACTAGCTCAGAATGTTGGCATAGTACTTTCCTTTGATATTGTGGCCCCTCTGAAGATATTAAATAAACATAATGCATTCTGCATCCCAATTTCGAGCGAATGAATAGGGATGTTTCCACTGCATAAATTACGTCTTTTTCTCTGACTCAAAGTGATGAACCCCACACTCATTTTGGGCTAAAAAACGTCCAAGAAAAACACATGGATCTGCCTCAAACCTTGTCAAATTTCTCCTTGATGTGATCAGTCATGTGCACTTTTGATCACGCGTCAGAAGATGTGGCCAATACCGAGTAGAAACCTTCGTTATGTCAAGTTAATTATATATTCAGGTTGTTGTAGCAAAATTCTGACACTTGACAAAAAGAAAACGAAATAGGCGATAAAAAAAAAGTTGTATATGCAGATACCCGACAGTTTGACAACTGACTAAAGTTTTTCTCTCTACCATTTTCCAGGATGAAATACGAGTGCAGATCAGCGGTAGTAGCTTATTTTTGCATCGGAAAGAAACCTGCGGAAGTGATGGTCTGGTTTGGATTCAAGAGGACAAAGGTCATGGACATTTAGGGGAAGTGGAAGGCGTGGGAGAACAAGTTTACTGACAAAGGAAGGGCCCACGACGTCCGTTCTTCGGCCGTTAAGACCGACGAGTTCGTCGCCGCTGTCAAGGAGACAGTCGACAATGATGGAAGCCAGAGCTACGCCAATATCGTCGCTGATATGGGCTGTCACAAGTCGACGATCTGCCGAATGATCAAGAAGGACATTGGTTACTCTTCCTACCGCAAGTCTCACCTCATGCTCATCACGAATGCCCCCAAGGAGTCGAGGAAGATCAAGACAGCGGTTTTGCTGAACGATCTTAAGTGCGAGTCTGCTGAGGTTCTTCTCTGATGAAAAGAATTTAATCCAACACCAGACGAGCAACAGGCAGAACGACAGGTGGATCAGCAAAGACATCAAGGAGGTTCCCCTCATGAAGCATATGACGTTTTCCTCTCCCGTCATGGTCCTTGGTGTCATTTCCAGTGAGGGGGGACCTCATGTCTCCGTTCTTCTTTGAAAAGGACCTGAGAGTCACCGCTAAGATCTACCAGGAGGTTCTGAAGAGGTGGTAAAGCTCTGGATGGACGAGATCGCTGCTGGACTTCCCTACGTCTCCCAGCAACCCCCCTTGACTATTTCTTCTGGGGCGTGATCGAGACCAGAACCAACAAGCACACCCACAATAGGGTCGAATCTCTGAAAGCTGCCATCGTGGAAGTGTTTGCCGCTATGGACAAGAACATGGACACCAAAGCGTGTGATTCATTTCGCGCCCGCCTTGAGATGGTCGTCACCGCCAGCGGTGGTTACATTAAAAATAATGTAGCATATAACTCTAACTGTTGCTAACTAAACTGTCGAGTCTCTGCATATAGAACTTTTGTTTTTATTGCCTATTTAGTTTTCTATTTTTCAAGTGTTGGATTTTGCTGCAACACCATGTTAAACTCTCTCATGGAATATAGTAATAAATTGTCTATTTGATTTATAGTCAACCGCCTATTATCCATCACCATATGCTGAGCGGGAATAATGTTTTCTCCGGCGGTGTAAGTTGCAGGGCGTCCAAACCTTGTGTCATTTTCAAGATGCTTGCTTCTTCACATGAATTCAGCTGCTCACTGCTGCACTGTTGACAAAGCAGGAGCATTTTTCTATAGGTACTTGATAAAACCACGATGACAAACTTTGCTCATTTTTTATTGAAATTTTTTAGTTATGTTTAAACAATCATGTTTAAACAATGTTTAATTAACCCGGATTTAAACAATGCATTTATTAATAAGAAGAGTTGAAAGTTAGGCGTGCAAGATTTTACTGACCGTTTTTAGATTTTAATTTTGTTTTTTTTGTACTAGCATTGTTTAAGTTCATTATAAATTAAATCTGCGACGTCAATGTTTTCATTGATTAAATAATTTTGATTTGGTTTATCAGTCACTCAGTTAAGGGCCATACACGATTCACACTTGAACAGTTTTCCGCAGTAGGTTGCCGTTACTTTCTGCAGTAGACTGACTGCCAGCCAAGGCTATAGAAATCAATCTGTTCTGTAATTCGACCTATAAGTGGAGGGAAGAGAGAGATTAATACCTTTCCCAAGGGTATTTGCGCGTATGTGAATGCAAAGCATTCAACTGGAATTCGAAATCGGCTCCTCAAGTTTTTGTACTGACATCCATCGCACCACAACGCACATAAAATCGTAGGATTAAAAATTAATAAATAAATAAATAAATAATTACAAACATTTTGGGAATCATGTTTAACGCATGTTATAAGGGGTTAACTTTTGTTTATTTAATTTATTTCATTTTTATTTCTTTTCTATTGAAGAATGCCTTTAAATAAGGGCGAAGAAAATATAAATGGATATATGTATAGATATGCATATATATTGTTGGGGAGCCACCTCTATTTACACATCTATGGACTCGTCCATAGTATACAAATAATCCTGCCTACAAGGATTGCGGAAGTTGTGTGAGTTGACTCACTAACGATGAGGCATCACTCACCTGGCTGATGATCCGAAAGGCTCTCTGGATAGGCAAGAAGCTTCATATAGCGGGCTTAACACCGGAATCAACCTGCGTGCGTGGTGGGCTGTCGGCGGAATCCGTCGATCATGCCTTCTTCCACTGCAGTGCTGTTGCTCCGTTATGTAAGTTTCTTGAAGATCTCATGGTTCGTATGCTGCGTGGAAAGTTCTTTGTCCTTGAGGCTAGTTCTGTTTGTAGCAATGTTGTACCTCCGTTATCTAGGGCTGAGCACTATGTGCTCTTTTGCTTACTAAGTGTTATGCGAGTCGTGATTTAGATAAGTGGTATTATTATATTTATAAAGCTACGCATTATCTTTCGTCCGGGGAACTGATTTTGCTGTCACAATATTAGAGTAGTGGGGGGCTTTTATTACTAATACAATTTTATTTAGTTTCTTGTAAATATCGTATATTCATTGTATAAAATCATTGGGGAATTTTAAATGTTATTTTCTGCCCATGCCCTCCACTGAAAATTGTACATATGGGAGTTAAGTAGGACTACATAGAGAACCTGAAGTATTATGGTGGACGTGGTAAGAATGGTAAGTAAAAATGTGGTGTTATGGTGTAAGGTTTATTGTAAGTGTGTCAGGGTCGACGAAAGGGAATAGTTAAGTTAAATTAGGACAGATGAAGACCAGCCTTCTCCATCCCCAATTTCGGCCTTGTGCCACATTTTTTGTACAAAAATAAATAATGTTGAGTGAGTTGAGTTGGATTGAGTTGTTAGAGCACTTGAACCTCCGCTCGTTGGTCAGCCAGAAACATAGACTTATTACCGGACTTACTTCTTTGTATATATTTTGACTTCCACTAACCAGTATTCCTGAATCTATTAACCGTGTACAGGTTGTATATTTTTTGTTCAATACACTTACGTTTTTTCCTCTCACATTGTTTTTGTGTTATTATTATATTGTGTGATTTTCTAAACAAGAACCACAACATATATAAAAAATAATAAAAGAAAAAGAAAGAAATAATAAATAAAAATAAATAAATACATGGGAAAATAAATAACGAAAATTAAAAAGAAAAAGTGATATGAGAGTTAGATTTTAAGTATTTAAGCAGGTATTTATTTTTCTTTTTGCGTGTGGACATCGATATAATTATTTCGTTTAAAAGATTAGGATTATTCAGGTGTTTCAAGAAGAGAAGTTATTTTAAAACTCATAACTTACATCTATTTTCTATTCCATTATAAGATTTGGTTTTCGCAATAATGTCTCAGGTAATAATTGAGTTTTTGTTATTTTTTAATTGCCAAAAAATTTTGGAGAGAGCAGTGTCATTATTGTATTTATTACTATTTAAAGTCAATTTATAGTCATAAAATCTATCTTTCCATTTGTTCCCAGTTGAACCAAAATAGAATTTAACAGCAACTTCAGAATTGATACTGTCTTTGTAAATTATTCATTAGGTCGTGCATCAACTGTTAAGTGGGCAGATTGTGTTTTTTTGGCAGTTACATTTATATTTGGTATGGTTACTTTTATTCTATTATCTTGCAAGTTGGATATATTTTTATTTAATATAATACTGTTATGTAGTAAGGTATATTTATCGAACTTCTTGACGCAACTATAACTAACCTTAACATTGCTTTTGTTGAAAATCTTTTTTAGTGCAGGAGAATGGTTGAAATATTTGTGGATTAAATTTAGGAAAAACTTTCCGATGGTTGTTTTGACGTTAAGACTAAAAACTGGGTTAAAACATATGATGTTACTTCCGTGTTATTTATGTATATTTATTTCTTATCTGCTTTTATCGGAGGATTCTAAACTCACATTGTGCTGGCTTTTAGTTAAGGATTTAATCTATTTAATTTGACTGTTAAATTACCTTATTACTAGAATTAGAAGATAATCTAAATTGGATAGATTTATGAATATTGACTAATGTTCTATGGTGATGGTTGGAATCTTTGTAGATGCATTTGTAAATTGTAATAGTCTTTAGTGTGTAGTTTGTTCAGGCCATTATTTAGGTCAAACAAAGGTTACATCGAGGAAGTTGATCACTTTAGCGTTAGTAGTGGTAGTGATTTACAGTTTGTGATCTTTAAAAAAATCTTAATCAAGTCATTTCTTAGTTGGTCACTTTGTTGCGGGCTTGTTTTTCGTAGGAGGATTAATCCGACGTTTCTGTATAAGGCGGTGTTTTTTTTTAACTCGAAGATCTACCCAAGTCTTAATAACAACAAAATACCGACCAATTCACAACCCTCGCAGATTCAAACGCTCTCATAGCAATGCAGAAAACTGGATTGATTTCTTTTTGTCCATAGACAGTCTTCATGAAATAGAATAGATTTTTGTGTTTATTTGATAATATGGAAGTCTTGGTCGCTCATTAGGCAGTAATTTTTGACTAAGTTTAATGCATCAGATAATTTTTTTTTTAGTAATAAATGGGTAAACATTGCAAATTTCAAAATGTTTGAACGTGCATTTTTTTACGCGAACCATTCATATACATAAACAAGAAAAACAGGATGAAAATTTTTTCTTCCGGTGCGTTTAGTTCCTTGAAAAACTTTATCCACACTTGATAAGTTTCCTCAAAGAACGAAACGCATTGGTATAAAATACTTACTTCTTACCGTTTCTGGAATTTTATTGTCTTTACTTATATTGCCTTTCCATATATATTTATAGCTTCATCATTACTCACGCACACATATATAATTTTTATTAGCGTAAATACGTTCAATTCAAATTGCAAAATTCAAACGCAAAATACTTCTGATATATATTAGTCATCCACATACAAGCCTGTTTCGCAGCTCATCAGTGTGGCTAGACATATCCACTTGTTTCCAGCCTGGATCGAAAACTCGACCGATTTGGTGTCAGTCGGAGTCTCCACGCCCTAAGTCATCGGCGCATGAGGACAGAGAAGGGAAATTTTAACGTCTTGTATGTAAGCAGTGTATACAGACGCCAGTCACCGAGAGAACTCAATTCATTTCCTGAAAAGTCACGCATTATAGCCGAAGTGGAAACTGTTTTTAAAATTTTCTTCTCCAGAAAGCTCAATCGTAATGAGAGCATAATATATTAGTCATATATATATATATATATATATATATATATATATATCTGGTGTTTATTGTCATCCACAGACAGATCTGTTTCGCCGTATCACAGCTGATCAGTACGGTTAGACTTCGATTGCTTTTGTACCCATATATATATATATATATATATATATAGTAATGCATTATATATATTATAATAGAGTCATTCTAAAGAGAGATACATTTTTCTAACTGCATGAATGCATTCCGTATAAAATTTAAAATACCTTTATTTAATAAGTTTAGTTTCTTTACTTCCTTCCTTTGTATCAGTCAGCATTTTAGCCAGACTCTGTGAATTTATGTTTGTTGTAATCAACATTGAAGACGCGAAAGAAGATATTCGCCTTTGAAAATCTCTACATCTTGGAGGTAAAATTCAATTTACATTAATCACTTTCCTCAATAAAATGATATGACATTTTCAGACCGAATGTAGGGTATATTTGGAGAAAGACTAAAGTCAGCTGCTGCTGTCTCGGCGAAAGAGAAATTAATATAAATGATTCATTTTCGTCTAAGATCATAGCAGTGTTATTTGTTTACTCTAGCACATTTTTCAGCACTCGTAACTGATTTACACACACATACACATACACACACACACACACATACATACATACATACATATATAATATATATATATATATATATATATATATATATAATGATGCAGACTAAAATGTTTGGTGATAACCGGCCTTTCTTTTAAAAGATCACCTGAAAATATATATTTTTGTATTTGTTTTTAAATAAACAAAAAATTTAATAAATACAGTATTTCTTTTTAATTGAACAAGAAAGATTCTTCTTCTTCTTCTTCTTCTTCTTCTTCTTTGTACCTTGTCCTTTCAGGACGTAGGCGATCATGGCCTTCCACGTCTTCCTATCCCTGGTGGCTCTTAGCACGCTTTCTCCTGTAATGTCTCTCAGCCCTCGTTCTGTCATCCACCTGCTCAGGTCTTTTAAATATGTTATCTGCTGCTTTGTTCTGCCTCTTTTTTCCTCTATCTGGCCTGTTAGTATCAGGTTCTCCAAGCCCTCGTTCCTCATTGCATGTCCCAGAAACTTCAGTTGTCTCTTCCTGATGCTCAATATTAATTTCCTTTTTTTTCATTTTTTCTTTCCAACACATCGTCATTGCTCACATGCTCGGTTCACATCTACAGCATCCTTCTGTAGAAACACATTTCAGCTGCTTCAAGTTTTCCCTTCTTCTTTGTTGATATTGTCCAATATTCACTGCCATATTGAAGAACTAACATCACATAGCAATCCAGTACTCTCATCTTTTTTTTCTAGTGAAAGTTTCCTTTACTCAGCTTCTGGAACGCATCTTTCGCCATGCCAAATCGCCTTTGGATCTCTGTGTCGCACTTTCCGTCTTCAGTTAGAACACTTCCAAGATATTTAATTTTTCGTACCTGCTTGATTTTAATATCCCCCACCTGTATTTGGCATTTTGGGCTGCCCTTTAACTATAAAAAACTATCATACGTCGTATGATAGTGCATCGTATTTTGTTTTCGTCAATAAAACCACCACCTACCTTAATTTACAAGTTATTGATATTCTTTCCAACAATTTTTGAGAAAAAGTATATAACTGATCTTTCCCATAATTCTTTAAGCACTGAAAAAGCCCACTCTCACTTAAACATACGCAATAGCTCTTTTCTTTAAAATAGTATTTTGGAAAAAACAAAATTGTATATAAGTTTATATGTCATTTGGGAAGATTGTATCTCTGACAACAAAGTAAATATGTTAGTCTGACAATCATAACATTATAAAGACGTCTTACACTTTATTTGTCGGATGCAAGTTCTATTGAAAAACATCTAAAACACATTCTTTCCTATACAGGGAAATACTTGTAGAAATCACTAATATACTATACAATAAAAATATACGATACAATAAAAAAAATCCTGTTTGCCAGAATAATTTTATTAATAAAACAATTGTAAAAACACACGCACACACACACATATACACACGAACACACACACACACACTGACAAACGAATATGCATTATCATCCGAATACCGCACAGAAAAATTAGAATTATGATATATTTACAAACAAAATTTTACACATGAACGCTGCTTGATAAGACAAATGCACGCGAAACCTGCTTAACCAATGACATAAAAAAAAACACGCATGTAAAATGAAAAATACCAAAATATTTTCTCTTTCTTTCTTTCTTTCTTTCTTTCTTTTATGAAGTGTTAATAAGAATTGAACATATATTTATATCATTTTTCCTGGATTTAAAATGTATAATAATAGTAAATACAGTTCGATTTAAAATGTATAATACATACAAGCGCTTGAGAAAAACGTATCAATCAACGTATCTTAAACATCATAATAGATTTCAAATTGATCAAAACATTAATCATGTGCGCTATCATATAATTCGTCGATAGTTCTCTCATTTACATTCGTTTGGTCGAGGAAGGTGGTTATGGTTTCTTTTACTCTTTTTCATAACCAGCAATTTACTCCAACTGGATTATAGTTGTCTTCCTTTTTAATGATATTTTATTCTATCGATGTGTTTAAATATTCTCTTTCACTTACTGTCCATATTTATATCGATACGGTAGTACTATTTTATACTTCTATGACCTGAAGGATGATTCAGGGTTGTACCACATCCGATTGAATGGTAGACCCGATGTAGGTTCTTTTCGAGCTGACCCCTCGAATTTAACGGCAGCCCTTATAGACTATGATTTTAACTTGGCAGTTGACATCGAGGGGCAATCATTCTTTTCTGCAATTATATTTTCTTTCTTCTTCATATATTTAAATTTCAATTAGAGACTTCTGCCTAATTAAATGTATCTCTTGTTTTTGCTTGAATAATGACAGGTACACGACATAAGGAGTCTACAAGATGCATTGCTCATTAGGTGAATATATCTATCTATATGCAGGCACATCTGCCCATAACTAAGCCGTGTTGGCTAAGTGTGATTGTAGAGGAATTTATAGTTAATGAATTTAAATCTTTAGACTCTAGAGGACCTGGAGGTCAGATGAATGTTCTTGGAGACATGTTTATGTTTTATTGCTTTTCTGCAACAAACCAGGAATTATTAAAACATAAAAAGAGAGAAATGGTTTGTCAGATGATATACTTAAAGCCACACCTATAAAGACAGTCAGTAATTTCATTTGTGGTTCTTAGAGCCGCTAACGTAATACTGCCCAAAATTCAAAATGGAGTATTACTGGAATATACGGGCTGGAACTGCTGAAAGATCAGTTTCACGCCTTGCTAGAGTGAAAAATCGTTTATGCAGTTGTGTAGCGGGATATTTATTTTCCACTCTGCAGCCTCTTTCCACAGCAAAGTCCTAAATATATCGTTAGTCTCTCACTATTTCCATTGATAATTTTCCAATAAATTCTACTCACTCACATTTCCTCCTTATTCCTTTTGTAAGGAGGAAGTGCCACTAAGACGTTTTTTTCCTATAACTGCTATTTTGTGAAATAGATTTTGTCTGGCTTCTTCTCAAGTCAAAGGTTAATCACTATCTATCCTCCTTATCCTCATAATCTTCCCTTTCTTGTAACTCGTATTACATTCATATCGCACATCTAATCTAATAATCATCTAACTTAAGCTTATATTGGGTGAAATGAACTAAAAATCATTTGAGATTTCCCACTCCACCGCTTGCACAATACCATGTTAACAGACAGGATTCATATTCTCATGTAATTTGCTGAAAACACAGAATTAACTATCAATCGGGTATGTGACTTGTCGGGACAGGCACCACAAGGACAGGTTTGTACAGCTGAAGGGCCATATTTTTTTAATCAGTGCACTTCAAGTAATGCAATATACCCATTAAGATGCAACGGGTTACTGAGTATGAGAGAAAAGACGTCTAATTAAAGAAAGAGAACAACAAAAAAAAAGAACAATAATTAAAAAGACAGAGGAACAAAACTGACATTGCATTTAAATTTTTAAAGATTAAAGTTGACGGAGAAGCACGAAGCCAAAAGAAAATTCCTCAAGTGAAAAGTGCAAGAGAAGAAACTTAGTACAGAACTTATAATTACAATTAGCCGTCTTTTCAACTGTAATATATATATATATATATATATATATATATATATATAAACAAACAGTATTGGCAACTATAAAACATTGTTTGTTTGTTTATAGATACGTACTTTGGAATAAAGGTCATTTCATCTTTTTACCTTGATAAAGTCCATCACAGAACGATACACGTAGGCGAGTAAAACACAATTTTCCTCTTGTCTTCTTTTTACTTAATCATCCTGTCCTTAATATAAGATCATAACTTAGTATATATATATATATATATCTATAGTTTTCGATTTAAGATGTATACTAGCTGCAAGCGCTTGAAAACAGCTTTACTTAATACAACAATAAATTCTTGCCGTGAATCTGGTACCAGCACACCTTGTTGTGATGCAATGGCTAGTAAGCTTGTTTTGCATAAACACTTAAAAGCAAATAATGAGTTCGTTCCATATTTGGTGTCCTGCACTTATGAAATTTTCATAAAGTCTATGTACCAACGAGGAAAGCTAATAAGAATAATTACTATGAAAATATTTATTGAAAAGGCATATGGAAATCAAGTTATGGAGCTGAGGAAATGATTAATGCAAAGATGTCAGGTCAAGACCGATAACGTTGCAGATTCTTCTCTGTATTTTATCCAGAACCTCTAAATATATAGAAGGATTACGAGCCCAGGTATGTTAGCAATATTAAATGCATAGGAGAATGGTTGAATTATAAATGTGTAAGATAAAATTCTGGCGAAAAAATGATCTACCTCGACACATATTTCCTGGCAGCAGACCTTGTAGTTGATTTAATCTTTCCACTTCATGACAAAAAAAAAAAAAAAAAAAATTGAGAAGGCACAACGTGTCACTCTTCTGGAGGGTAACATGTTGATGGAAGCCAGAAAGTTTTTTTCTGGACCAGCAATCGAATGCTGTGATGTCACCTTTATTAGTTGACAGTTACAAAACCCATGCGGCTTAGATTGAGAAATGAGTTGACTATGTTATGATGACTTACCCATATGACGCATTGAACTCCTCTGAACTATATTTAAGCATCAGTTCTGCTTTGTAGAGAGCAGGAGAGATTGAGAGCGGAATCTTTTCTGGCAGATAACTTTGACATTATTACTGCTTTTGTTAAATATATTTGTTTAACACTATTCCTTCTTTGTTTCGTTTATTCTGGCACCAACAAGGCCATAACAATTTGGCGATGAGGTCACAACAACTTGGCGATGTGGATACTTAAGGACCCTTAAAGACTCCAAAAGAACGGCGAAGAAATTGTCAGTATTGATTCAACATTGTATGCATGGAATTCTTTTTCCGTCGCACTTTGTTATATTTAACAGTAATCCAGAAAAGAAAACCGAAAGAAAAAAATTCTATTTTCGTCACCCTTTATTCTACTAAAAAAAGTGTAACTAACTGATACTGAACTTGAACGAGAGCTGCTAAACTACGAAATTCATGTTTTTCGAGAAAAAAAAAACAATTCGTTATTCTCTGAGTGAGTAAGAAATTAAAGTTATACACTTCCAATTAATTTGTTATTTCGGGTTCCTGAGTAAGAAACTAAATTTTTTTTTATATTAAAAAGAAGACATTTTCATTTGAAGTTAATTTGTATTCGGGTAATCCTAAAAAGAAAGAAAAAAGACGATTAACATGAACAAATGCTCGAAATTTTTAAGTTCCAACTTGAACAGCAAAACCAACGCGAGCTTAAATGACAAGAGAAGAAATCCAACATGAACTTAAATGGCAAGAAAAGCAACTTGAAATTCAAAAGTAAACTGTGAAAGAACGACTTGAATTTAAAAAACAATCTGAAACCAGAAACGTGAAGAAATTCTACTTCAAACTCAACAAAAACAAATAAACTTGCTTGAACTGGCAAACTGGGGACAAATTAATGAAATCGGAACTGCGTTCTCACAAAACACGATCTGTGGCGCAATAGACACTTTTACATATTCTCCAGATGAGGATATAACTTTCGCCACCTATTTTAGAACATTCGAGGATTTATACGACACAGAGTGCAAAAATTAGCCAGGCTCTAAAACTGGGCACCACAGAGCACACCTAATTTGTAAATTATATTTTGTCCTTTAAAACAAGCGAATTGATATTCACTTAAGCGGTTTATCTTCACTTTTCCATAAGAGATGGAAGTACATGAATTTAACCAGAAAGAACAGTGAAATTTTTACAACGTTCGCGTTCATCGTGAACAAACATTGCGACGATTTTAAACTGTTAGAATTGAGTGCAAATAATTTCAAATGTCTGATATTTGTTCAGGGAAACGTTTCAGCTAAAGACGTTGAAATTAGACTTAAAGTTCTAAATAAATTGGAAAATGAACCAAACTTTACTCTCGAACAAATGGCGGTGGACTGTCAGAGATTCATATGCGTACGCCAAGATTCGAAAAATACCGAGGAATCTGGCATGGCTCACATAAGGAAAGTACGGCAAAAACATAAATAAAAACAATTTATTTCTCCCTCTAAATCAGCCTAATCAAAAGAGAAACAAGACAAATTGCTCCCTAACCTGTGTTTTGGTTGTGGATCATTACATTAATATAAGGACGGGTTAAACATTAGGAACTGTCCATATTAATCCCTAAACACAGAGAACCTCTTGAGGATACCGTGATTGCTTCTCTCTGAAAAGAAGGAGAATGTAAAACTACATTATGCAACACAGTAAGAGAACTTCCCGTAACTCTTGACCAGATCAAACAAGAAGCTCTTAATGATGGGTTTATCAGGCAAACCAAAATCAAAATTCATGAAAAGGACTAACAGACTTTAGATATTTTTTATGCGATGAAGTATTGCTATATAGTGAGCGAGTCGTCATTCCCACTACAAAGAAGAATTCTGAAAGATTTTCATGCTGTCCATCCAAGGAACACAAATATGAAAAGCCCTATGCCCAGTTATGTATGCTGGCCAAATAGGGATAAAGATGTCGAAAATATGGTAAAATCTTGTGGAGCCTTGTTAGTAAAGGCACCTCCAATTAAATATAGCCCTTGGCCAAAACAGACCGACCATGGTCTCGAATTCATGAGAGTTTTGCAGGTCCGCGAGATAGATTCTACTATCTTATAGTAGTAGTTAGTTTTACTAAGTGGTCTGAAGTTCTTAGTTGTAAAAATCCCATTATAGAAGGGACAATCAAGTTCCTACATGAACTGTTTGCCAAATTTGGGTAGTCGATTGTTTAGTGTCAGACAATTGGGCACAATTTCCGTCCGGCGAATTTAAGGAGTTTTGTGAGACCTTCCAGATCAATCATATCATGACTGCTCCATATCATGCAAAGTCTAATAGACATGCTGAGCGCTTCGTTAACACGCTAAAAAGTGATCTAAAGAAACCTAGGGACACACCCACAGAAAAAGCCCTACAACAGTTCCTTCAGGTGCATAGAATCAAGCCCAACGACAACACACCATCATCATTACTTTCAGCCTAGGTAATATTTGCGTGTAAAATCAGGTCTTTGTTCGACAAGCTACTTCCCAAACAAACAAAACCTGGACAAACAAACACGGTATCTACAAAACGCCACCAATCTGGCAGAAAGATTTTTTTCGGTTGTACCGGGATAATAAATGTTTCTGGGGAATGGGTACAATTGATCAAAGAGTAGGAGATATTGTATATATATAATTAAATGTCTCCAGTTCACACAAAAAAAGACATTTAAATCAGATCAGGAAACGCCTGTCAGACAGTGCTGACAGCGGTCCTCCTGAAGAAAAAAGCGATGGATATCATTTATGATACTTTTGACATGCCAATTCTGCAAGCAGCCGAGGAACAGCGCTGTTTACGGAAGAACAGAAAAACGACGGATTTTCTCGTCTTGAATCTAAAAAGGAAAAATATTAAGACTCCTGCGGAGTTAATGCTTACGAGGTGGATGTTATGGTGACTTACCCATATGACACATTGAACAGTCCCGCTTTGTAATGAGCAGGAGAAAGTGAGAACGGAATCTATTCTAGAAGATAACTCTGACAGCCGGACTAACAGTCACGCTAAGAATCTCTCACTGGTATATGTTTGTATTACTGTCTTTGTTTGAGTCTATTCCTTCTTTGTGTCTCTATTTCTGGTCTCAACAAGGCCACAGCAAATTGGTGACGAGGTCACAGCAGTGTGTTTGTTTGATAGGCACCACGGTGGTGATTTAATGTAGTATCCTATTGCTCGAGGGTGGTGCTGTCTTTGCAATCTCTTCGTACACCTGAAATTTCGAGGTACCTAGAAATCCCTTATTACAAATATACTCCTACTGCTTTGTCCTGAGAAAGAATCTAGCACAGTTACCATCTCAGAGGACCGCGTTCCAACAAGCATTATGCGTCCCATTCCTGCCACAGTCACAATACATGTTTACTTGTTACTCTGCACACTCGTCGTCCAGTCATGCACATGCATGGAAGTGTTGGTGACAGAAACTATGCAGTGTTCTGTTGCTTCGAAATTTTCCACAATTAATTTATTAAAAGAAGCCTAGTAATAAAATGTAAAAACAACAGTGAAAAATGGAAGGACAGAAAGACAAGTATATATATATGTATATATATATATATAACATAGTGATGATCCACGTATGCTGTCTTAATAATATGTATAGGAAAAATTACTAAAAAGTTGTAAGTTTAAAAATGTATTTTTTTGACAGTATTTATTTATTGCTATTATTATATTTGATATTTCAGACCGTCCTCGGCTTTTCATCAGAAACAAATGATTTTAAAATTTAAATTAGAAGCGTTTTCGCAAGGAGCGTTCGTCGAGAGATTGTTTACATCACGTGACGCAGAAAGCGACATATTTTTTTAATATTTGTAAGCGTAAACCTATCTTTAATAATACTTATAAATGTTGTTTTAAAGAAAAATTTTTAAGTGTATCTAAAAAATGTTTAACTATTGAAATATTTATAAAGATTCAAAACACCTAAGTCCCTATTTAACCCTAACCTGTATGTATTTAATTTTGAAATCCAGTATTTTTCTTTCTTTCTGCGTGAGTATGTAGAACTAAAATCAGAATCTATTAGTAAACATTTGCAGTTTTCTAATGTGTGTCTGCTATGGGTGAATTCGGGTTGTTTTGGCGTATGCTTAGTTTATGATTATTGAAACGGAATCTAAAGCTATTTCCCGATTCACCAGTATATTCACTATTTAGACATATTGAACAGAAGAAAAAATATATTATGTTTTGACTGTCGCAGGTGAGGCGTGGTGGGTGTAATTTGATGTTGGTGTTGGATAGAGAAAATACAGCATCGTTTACTAAATGTTTGCAAACTAAACGGGATTTCTGACATTTGAAATTCCCCGATATGTTTGTATTTTTTAGATATTTGGTAGAAGTGAGAATAGCTGATAGGTTGGGTGTTCGTTTCATTGCATTTATGTGTGGTTTATCGAAAATGTCTTTGATTTTTTTGTTTGATTGGAGGTTCTTGTAATCATTTTTTAAAATTTTGAATAAGTGTGTGGGAATATTGATTGTGGTTAAAAACCATGGGAATTCGGTTGTTGTTTTTTCTTTTCTTGTATGTGAGAAGTGTGTTACGATTTATGTGAATGGTTTTATTTAGTGCTTCTTTTATTATTATTATTGGGTATTTATATTTTAGAAATTGCTTTGTTAGGTTGTTAATGTTGTATAGAAAATCTGGAGCATATGCGTTTGATTCTTAGAAATGAGCTGTATACAATACATTTTTAAACTTACAACTTTTTATTAGTTTTTCCTATATATATATTGCACAACAAATATAACTGCGTACATGAAATTCAGAGATGTGTTCAACGATGTTCAAAAATGTATATTTATTATTAATAAAATGTATATATTTTCTTACCATAATACTTTTAGATTTTCTTAACATAGCTCTCTTTTATTTTCCGACATCGAATCTCTATGAATTTTGCTATGTTCAAATCTTATCGATTTGTTGACAGATACTTATTTGATTCACAAATATTTATTTTTAATTTCATTAACTGTTAAACTTTAAAAAAATTTTTCCCAAATAAACCAAAAAGCTTCCAAGCGGAAGGGTTGCCATAGTAAAGATTATCCATTTTCAGTTTTTCAAACGTTGGCAAAATACTAACAAATTTAAACATCCAACTACTTCTCACGTATCCCACCTTACATACTTCGTTTTAATATTTCATAACAGCCACTTTATCATATATATATATATATATATATATATATATATATATATATATATATATATATATATATTTGTGTGTGTGTGTGTGTGTGTGTGTGTGTGTGTGATGCTGTGTAAGCAAAAAACCGTATTTCGCCTGCAGACGAAACACAACTGATTCGAATTAAAAGGCAGGGTCGAATAAATATTCAGTTTGATTAGTCTAGCATGAAACACACAAAATTAGGCCATTGAACTCGTGACCATAGCAAATACTTAGAGAGACTAGTTTATTAATTCTCGCTCGACGGTGAACGAAAAAAACTTCGAAAATGTTACAAATGAAGGTATGATCTCATGATGAAGAGTGCGAAAAGGTAATAAAAAGAATCAGGGAAATTTATAGACAAGGAGAAAAAATGTTTGGGAAAGGAGCAAGAGTAACAGAGAGGACAATCTGATAGAGGAATTGGATAGAATATATAAAATTAAAGCAAAGTATTTTAACAGTTAGATATTATTTATTGGCCTGGTATAACGAAATACTTGGATCTCATAATTTAATATCTCATTCGAACGGGAGTTCATATCTTATTCAAACGTAGATTTATAATATCTCATTTGAGCGAGAGTTTATATCTCATTCAAGCGAGAGTTTATAATATCTCGTTCTGGCGAAATTTTATAATATCTCATTTGAGCGAGAGTTTATAATTATTTCATTCGAGCTAGATTTCATAATATCTCATTCCAGTGAGAGTTTAAACTTCCCCTTCACACATATGCGCAAACGTTTTCTTTTTTCCAATTATGTTCTCATCTCAAACATCACGACTATCTGAAGAGTTGCATATTCCTCTAATACTAGAGAGAATCAAGCTGCCGTCAGCTGCTGACCAAAGTCTACTTTCAGACAGATATCACCCAGGACAGGTCGATAGAACATTTCATTTCTAATTCACAGTATTCAATAAACAATAGAGATACAACCAAACGGATATTTTGAATTATTTGTCTCGTTATAATTTTATGTTATATTTTTCGTTCATTTAATTCGATCTGGAATGCAACACTACGTTTTTTATTAGCTTAGTGAAATTGTCTTGCATGAAAATATCCATGATTCATCGAGCAGGTTAAGCAAAATTTTAGATTGGTCTACACGTTACTAGGTGACCTAATTTAAACGATAAATTTGAATTCATCGTAATTGATAAAACAGGAACTATTCTTCTTCTGCATACACATCACTCACGTGGAAGAAATATTGTTGGATTTGTTGGATTCTTTGTGTGTGTTGGGCAGCGGCGGTGGCGGTGGCGGTGGTGATTTGTCTTGTCTGCTTCAGCTCGGCGCAACTGCTCGTACCCCCCTCGGGGCCCTGTATTTATGCTTGTTCCAAATTCACTGGTGGTGGGAGGATGACGAACATGCAAGTCTAATCTCTTTCCCATGAAATACCTCTTGCCACCTTTCTTTCTGATCTTTTCCTCCGGTTTAACCAATGAAGCAGCTTCATGTTTGGTGACATCATTTTTTTCGGCTTTTTCTATTAATGCAGAAAAATAATCTAGCTTTTATGTGTATAATTCTTTTCCAACTAAATTTAAATTTTATTTTATTCTCATGGAATTTAACCTTTTGCTCTCATCAAATATTTCTTTTTATTTGGGACAATTCTTTCTGATAATACCAAACTAAGTTGTGTCTAAAATATTTTTCTTTTATCTGCGGTGTAACTCAGGCTTGGAAACTTTAAATTCCACTTATCAAATATTTCCTTTGTTGGTAGCAATCCTTTTCTGACAAGTAACAATTGTTTTGTTTAGAATTTTTTACCTTTATCTGCGGTGTCCTTGTTCCGACATCAATTGTATTTCTCTTAGTCAAACTATTTCCACCTATCAACAATAACCTCCTTGGATTCGGCTGTTTATCAAATAACACACCCGCAAAATATAATTTTGTTCATATCTCTCGGCTTTAGGTTTTGCGATCCTCTTACCTTATTCTGCCTATAATAAATTTTATTACCGGCGTTTATATTAGAACAAACACCTTTTTTTAATTGGTTCTTTTCGATTCATAAAAATTAATATACGGACCAACACAATTTCTTCCATCTTATTTGCAACAATTAATAATACCACTAATTTAATTACTTCCGTCCGGCCAGGCTAAAATAGTGTTACACTGTGATAAATAACACAAACGAAAAGATTATATAAAAGCTACAGAGACATTCTTTAAAAAAGATTCAATAATCATGACACATCACTCAACACAGAAAAATACAAAAATAACACAACGCTATCAAAATATATATGGAATAAGAAAGAAAATATTATTGCTATCAAAATTAAATAGGAAATAGTGAAACAAACATTATCACATAGCAGCAATAGCAACAACTGTAAATTATGCCTAGAAGAGAACCTGTTAATAATAAGCCTCAAAAACCAAGATAAAATATTAAATTAAAAAATGAGATAACGAAAAAAAGTAGACATGCGGACAAATAGCTACTTTGCTACACACATAACAATAAATAACAATAAAACAAAGCAAATAAAGCATAAATATACAAACACTCAATCACTACAAAAAACAGAAAATAATATGATAATTATCAAACGAAAAAAGCACACATAATGTCTACAAATATATGCACAAGAACAGAGCAGAAACATGCAACCATCACCTAAAAAAGAAAACCTTAAGTGGTCAAACACACTAACGCGATAAGAGAAAAGGTCAAACGAACAAAAGATGTCAACTTAAACGACAAGAAAAACAGACACAAAATCAATTAAGCGGACACCTAATGAATACAAAACAGTTAAGTGGACACCAAATACAAGAAAAGTAAAAAAACAAGACCGATCAGTAAAAAAGAAAAAAGATTATTGTTTGTATTATTTTAAACTGATATATATATAAGATCAGTTCTACCCACGCAAGGATATAAAGCTACTAAGACGCAAAAGACTACGGAAAGTAAAAGAGAATGAATGGACTTTAAAAGCAACCAGAAACCCAATCCTAAACGGAGAACAAGAGATAAGCCTTTGCTTCTGTTCAAAAGACCAGGAAGGAGTATCATTGGGATGATATGAAACGGAAAAACATGGATAAAATAACGACGTAGTATGAAAAGTGAATGCTGTTATCAGAGACTGTGAATTGTTAATAAAACGAATGAGTATCTGTGCTCGGAGGATGTGTAATTGGCTACAGGACATTATTAAATGCATAATACGTGCTTAGCGATAACAAATTGGCTCTCAAATCTCGCTAAACCCGATAATCACAAAACACTCGCAATCAAGTCGCGTGCTAATACAACTTGTTGCAAAAAAAATGAGAAAGAAAAGTATTTCATCTGGATCAATATGATTGAGAATGTTGTTCATTCTTTGTATACAAATGGCGGCCTCCTTTGTTCAACATGTTTAGCCAAAGAGAGAAAATATCCTTTAAATTTCTATTCTTTTTCCTTCAGGCTATGAAATCAGTTTCCAGTAACGTTGTCATTTGATCAATGATATTGTAAACAATATTTTAATCAAAAGAACATTAGACAATCACATCAGCTATAATATTCAAAGATCCGATATTGTATGATATATAACACTAGACCACCCATAAATCCATTGGGTTTATTATAAAAGCAATTCATGATAGAAAATAATGAAGTAACAATATATAATTACATATATTTTTATTTGTGTTTTCAATACAATAGATTGTAATAATTATTTTTAATCCCATTATACTATATTACTTCCTTTAAACGCAATAATGAATTAATAAATGGAAAGGTATTCAGAATTTTGGAAAAAATGAAGACCCTGACACACAGAACAGTAAAAAATAACGATAAAATTTATATATATTCTTAATAAAATTCAACTTGAAAGTCACTGATTGACGTTAAATTATCGCACAACAAACTTTTAGAACAAAATCCGAATAATATTGTTCAGAACAATGACCTAGTTTTAATTTGAAACATTCCTTTAATGTAAACATGCTCACTTTTTAGAATGGAAGTGTAAATTGATATTCCATTAAATGTCCTACCAATCAATTAATAATCTCCTCAGGCACAACAGTTTTAGTATTTAACATATAATTTTCAAAGGTGAAGTCTTTTCGAAAAAAGAAAATCATTCGTTTGCTAAGGGAGATTCATACTTATTGAAATAAAGTATGTATGCCTTTTTTGGTGCACATAATTCAATTTATTTCTAGGCCATTTTTTTCAAAATCATGATCATATTTTTTAATATACGTACTTGTTTCTTTACATTTATTTCAAAATACTTAACGGCGGTAAACCAACGTACATCTATTTATTTATCTACCATCAAATCATGTGATAATATTTTCAGGCTATAAAGATTACGTTTTACAATAAAACACTTACATAACGTCTTTACTGATCAAGTACTTGAAAAACATACGATATATGAGTTTATAAAAAATTCCAATGTATTGTAGTGAATTGTATAAACATAAGTTGTGATAAGTATATTCAAATTTACTTTGTAATGTGATAATGTATTATTAATGTTTACTATTTTTTACACACATAATAGTTGTAATAAAATATGCAAATGTTTGTTTCTATAGAGATGTTTGTTTTCTATCGAGAATGTGTATCGAAAACAAATACTAAATTTCCCATTAAAAATGCTTGAATAAAAAATACAAAAAAATACGGCCATATATAAAGAACTCTTTGTGTAATTTTGATGAAATGTGGCACTGCCCCAAGCCGAGATTCAAGGCACTAAATTGGTTGGGGTACTATGTATTGTTTAAGCTGTATCTTTGAAACAAACATACAAAATTATAATTTTAGTATTATATAGATAGATAAATATTTATTGACAAAACCATGGATTAGAAGGAATCTTTTAGAAATATCAACTCTTTTAATTAATATTAAAGCCCATCAATATTGATGCTTTTAATATTCAGTCTGATAAGACTGTAAAATAATTAATTTTTTTTTCTCGGAAAATCTGTTTCTAAACTCTGGTAAATTCGTGTGCTGAGACAAACCACCACGTGGTTATGGCATGTTGCTGACGTGTACCCGTTGAAGTCTTTCCTCTCTACGTCTCATTTTCTCTAACAAACGTAGCTAGCACTGGTGTATCTTCACTTGAAAAAAATGAGAGGAAACGAAACTGATACAGCGCTGGGGCCTGAACAATTGCCAGCAGACTACGAGAAGACCGAGACAGCACGCAGCGTAACCAAAAGTAAACAGTGTATAAATGACTTCGACGTATTTACTACCAAAAGACTATTTTCTACCATTTTCCCTGCACAGTATGTTACTAACAAGTCACTGAAGCTGTGTTTCTGCTTTAACGTCATCAATGATAATGTTATCAACATTATCGTTGATAATATCTTGAGACTCCCTCCAAGAGAGCCTCGACATGGTATTTAATAGATCAGTGATAACACCTAGGATGTGCGTTGTGGTCCAGTGGATATCGGCTCGGAGCGAGAAATCGGGGAGCCGAGTTCGAATTCCAGCTGAATTCATTGCCTTCACTTACGCTCAAATACCCATGGGAAAGGTCTTAATCCGTCTATTCCTTCCAGTTATGGGTTAAATAACAGGAGATTGAGTTCTATAGCCTTGGTCGGCAAACCAGTCTACCGTAGAAAGCAATGGCAACCTACTGCGGGATAATCTTCTGCCCAGTCAGTCATGTCTTTTTCGAGACATGATCACCCAAGCGTGTATCACGTATCGCACTTAACTGACTGATAAAACCTAGACATTTTCAGTTTCGAATAGTTATTTCATGATTTTTGCAGCATGACAAAGGAAATTATCTTTTATATTGATGTAGCTACTATTGAGTATCTTACATTAAAACATAAAAACAATCTAAACCTTTGAATGTAACAGGAGCGAAATAAATATATATATATATATATATATATATATATATATATATATATACACACACACACACACAGCTGTCTTTATTATAATATAGAGGATATATATATATATATATATATATATATATATATATATATATATTCTTTATTACTCGATGACATACATATTGCAGAAAATAAAATTAAAGAGCAAACACGCGACAATAGCTTTCATACCTTGTAGCAAAGTTTAATATCTGATAGTAAAGAAAATGAACTGAGCCGACGCTGTCGTTATTGTCCCTTTCTCTATGAGTTAGCCATACTGCTACTTCTTACATGCTATCTATCTAATAATAGTGCAATAAAAATATTTATTAACCCATAATTTACAAGAATCATTAACAACAATTATGGCTTAAAACATACAAATACTATTTAAAACACACTATCAAAAGTACCTTGCTATAAGAAAGGCGCTATATATTAAACAACTTTTTCGTACCATCAACCTTACAATATTTAACAGTGGGAATGGCTTTTTGAAAGTGTTTTTAAATAGATAGGAGCTCACGCTATTCTCAATTGCGTGTGTCACGTAATTGCTTTAAAGAACGCTTCCTTTCAAAAACACAAAAATATATTTTACAGTAAAACCTGAGAATAAAATCACAGCATCGGAAAAAATAACATGCTTGAAAATGGCCAGTGAAATGGCTAAAACGCATGGAATATTTTTACGCTCCTTATATCAAGCAAAACACAAGCATGTAAGAAGTAAGAATACTGTAAAAATTAAATGAAAAATTAATAAACTCTTCCTTGTCGGTTGATTTTAACCAAACGCATTTAAAAAAAGATTACTGCCCATATATATATATATATATATATATATATATATATATATATATATATGCTGTTAGGGCCAGGAAGAAAGACCCAAAAAAAGAAAGTAGGTTAAACTAATGTATTGGAATAACAGAACATATATACAAAATAAGAGTGCTATTAATCAGCTGATAGAAGTGTCCATCCTAACTGTCAAGATACACTGCGTCTCGACTGTCTCCGCTTGGGAGTCTCGCAGATTAGTATTTATGAAAGAAGAGTTCCTTCCAATGTAAATAGGGCACCATAATACCCACCTCCTAAATGAATTTTTTTCTCTTTTGTATATTGTAAATCGTTCTGAGGCTATAATGTAGTTGTAAAAAAATAAAGTTTCTCAAAATTTAATCCAGAGGAATATATTTATAGAAAGTTTACCAACATTTGCGTGCTTTTCATCCACTTGACTTGTTTAATTTATAGAGAAAAACAAGCATTTCTCTTTTAACAACTGTTTAGGTATTTAAAACTTGGCTGACTTGTTTTACCAAGTTCACAGTAGAACAGCTTTGGAAACATTTGTTTGTGGTTTCAATATTTTTTACGTTTAGGATTGACAACTATTAAATCAATTACTTTCCTTTTTCTCTTAGTACTGTGCATTTCTGGGGGGTCGCTAGAGGGATGGAAATATTGAAAATTTCGTATATGACATAATATGCATAAATTGTTGATCCTTTATCATAGATACCATTTTCCCAACTATTTTTTCGATCATACCCATATCCCAAAAATATTTTTTGCATTTAAACATTCCGAAAAAAACTTTTTCTCAGGGGTTATATCGTCTTGTAGATACGATGCTTGTTCGTCCTGGCTTCATCTGCTTCGAGAGTAATTTATCGTAAACGGACCGTATCCGACGTGCGAACAACACCTTGGCTGGAGATTGTTCACGAAAATTGACCTTAGCATGTCCACAAAGTTGTTGCTAAAATTCAAGATTACGGTTTCAATCTTAAAGTGACCAAATGTGATTTTTTTCGTGGAAAAAAATCAAATACATAGGGTAAATAATCGACAAGGATGACAGGAAACCGAATCCTGAATGGGCTACCGCGATTAAAAACATACCGGCGCCCAATAACATTGTTTTGTTGCAGAGCTTCCTAGGACTAGCAAACTATTACTAGGCATTCATATGATATATGCATAATTTGTGTGCCCCACTTAATGAACTATTAAAAAAAGACAAGCCCTGGGTTTGGACTGCAGAATTCCAGCAGGCATTTGAAAAAATATAGACACTGATGTCAGACTTATTTCTTACACATTACAACCCGGACTTAGAAATCATTGTTGCCAGTGATGATAGCATTCTTCAAAAGATGACTGATGGAACAGTAAAACCGATAGCTCATGCAACGAGAGCTTTGCTTTCAGTAGAAAAAAATTATGCATGGATTGAAAAGGAGGTGCTTGGGATTATATCATATAAGTTCCTCCGCTATATTTATGGTTGACATTTCCCTCTACAGACAGACCACAACCCACTACTTACCATTTTTTGCTCAAAGAAACATCTGCCAACAGACTGCAGAGATGGAGTACAATCCTGCTAAATTACAACTTTAAAATGGAATACGTCATCAAAAAAATTCAGCCATGCAGATGGATTGTCAAGACTAATTCCTGAGTACAAAGAATGACTGGAAGATACAGTGCTTGTCTCTCTTCAATCTGAAGGAGAATTAAAAACTACCTTTTGTAATAAAAATAATAATAAAATACCTAGGACACATAATTGACAAGGATGAGAGACCAAATCCTGAATGGGCTACCACGATTAACGACATGCCAGTGCCCAATAACATCGTTTTGTTGCAGACCTTCATTGGACTAGCAAACTATTACTAGGCATTCATACGATATATGCATAATTTGTGTGCCCCACTTAATGAACTATTAAAAAAAGACAAGCCCTGGGTTTGGACAGCAGAATTCCAGCAGGCATTTGAAAAAATAAAAACACTGACGTCAGACTTATTTCTTACACATTACAACCCGGACTTGGAAATCATTGTTGTCAGCGATGCTAGTTCAATTGGTGTAGGGGCATGCATTTTTCACATGATGACTGATGGAACAGTAAAACCGACAGCTCACGCATCGAGAGTTTTGGTTCCTGCGAAAAAAAAAATTCGCTGATTGAAAAAGAGGCACTTGGGATTATGTTCGCATTCGCAAAATTCCACGCAAATCATGCATATTTGGTATGAATGCCAGGTAACAAGTTGCCAGTCCAAGGAAGCTCTGCAACGAAACGATGTTATTGGGCGCTGGAATGTCTTTAATCGTAACGAAAAAATGAAATAAGATGTTTATAAATGAAAAAACTTTCCTGAACCTTTAATTTTAGATTTAATTGAAAGCAAAAAATTAAATTTTCTATTTACCAGTAATCAAAATACTCTGCAGTGTATTTCAAAAGAAATTATATTGATTGTAATCTCAAATATTTTAGAGTTTTGAAAATTCCTATTTTTTTTAGTCTGTTTTGACAGCTTGACAATTTTGTAAAAAGAAGTTAAATCTCGGTTTTAAAAATTACGCAAAAATAAAAAAATATATATATGTGTCCTATTTATTTGTTTTCTTGCGGTGGAACAAAAAAACAATAAGTTGTTTGAATAATTTTGAATGGCTATTTTTTAATGTTGCTTTGCATCTTTCCTCTGAACCCTTGCAAAGAAAGAGAAAAAAGTAGTTAGGCGTAGAAATGACTCCAATAAAGTCAAAGTTTCATCTGTATAATAAAATATATTCATTTAGGGATGGCAATTATTAGAAATTTCCAATAATATAAAAGAACGGAAGAGTTTTGAACAGTATATATTACATACGCATATTAATAAACCTATAATTATTACTATCTATATATAGCTTTATGCGAGATACCTCCAGTAATTTTAGATACATTAGTTTTAAAATGATTTCTTATAAGCGAGAAAGCTTTCCGTTATCTAATTTTAAGAATTTTGACTTTGAATTTACTATAGTCATCGATAATATGTTCTGATGATGTCGTGTATGGTTACCCATACTTTCAAAATTGGCAATTTATTATACGCATAAAGAAAATATAAAATTATTTTAAAAGTCTTAGAACGTGATAAGTTGTATTAAGCTTTCCTATTTTTGCTTAGTAATTATAGTTTTCAATTGATAACGGAGAAAACGTTTTGAAGAATTTTTCAGATTTTTAAAAATATTGAAACTATAATTTATTATAATCTAAAACAGAAAAATTAAAACGATTCTTTTTAAAATTCATTGTTAATTGCAGTTTTTTCAGACAATAATACACTTAATATATGTTATTTATAAAATAATCTAAAGTTTAAGTAATTAATGTTATAGTTTTATTGCATTTTTATAATTTACTATTCATAGCAGATTTTCTGGAAAGGAATAATTGTTCGATAAGATAATAAATGATTTACATTCTCCAAGAAGTCTTTTGTTCAACTAATTGATGTGGACCTAAATTAGGACCATCAATAATAAGACAAACGCCAATGTAGGTTTAGACATATATTAGACAAAACAATACAACGGTACAAGATATACACATAGAAAAGCCAAAAGAGAATTCTGTACTGTAAATCAGTCAGTGAACGCTATTAGAATCTCCACAGAGTCTCAGCAACACACCGAGCGTTAATAACCCTTGGCTACATATAGTTCTATGACCCCACAACACTAATAAAACAAAGTTTGCGGACAGAATTTAATTTCTTGAAATTTAATGACATTTATTGGGTGGTGGCAAACAGATGTAAAAGCAGTATTTTTTGCCAAGATTTTATAAAAATAATAATTTTATAAATAAATTAATTCATCTGTACATAAGTCAATAGGTATTGATTTTTGCAGTAATTTTCATATTTTATTTTTTATAAAAAAAAAGACACTATAATTTACTTTTTCATATTTGGTGCTTCGCTGACAACAAAAAAATAAGGAGTTTTAGCAAAACTTTTGAACATGCAAGAAAGAATTAAAAATAGTTAAAAAAAATTATTTGGTCTTTCCTCTTAGTTATAACATAAATATTTTCATGAAATACTTTTGTTTTTATTATTTTTTCAACTTGCTATGCTGTTTCTTATTAAAAAAAAGTGAGGATACCTACTATACACTGGAACGTTTCCCTTGCTATGTAACCGAATATTTTGATCAACACCAACACTGGAGAACGGCCGGCCACAACACACTTCTTTTAAGTGCCGTGTCGCTTCAGGACATGGGTGATCGTTGCTTTTCACAATTGTTCATTCTTCGTTGTACTACGTAATATTTGTTTCTTTACTATACATTCCAATCCATGTTCTGTGATCCATTTACACGAAATCGTTCGGTAGCTTACATGGTGTTTCTCTTTCTTGTCTTCACTATGTCTGGTGATTGGGAACATTTCCAAAATCTCTTTCTTCATTATTTATCACATTAATTTCAATTGTTTCTTCTTGATTCTAAGTTTAAACATTTTGTTTCTATTTTCCTTATATCTTCCCTGTTCCTAAAATATTCCACTCAATCTGTTGCCTCAGGTATGTTCTGCATCTGTGAGTACATTGTACAGGATTCTCTATCATAAGGGATCATTGATATTATATATTACGTTGTTCCTAACAAAATTTTCCTGTTTATTAGTACTGTGCTTAGTTGCTGGAAAACATCTTTCGTTATTTCGATACATCTCCAGATTTCGGTATCACACTTTTATAGTTTATTTCTTATGATATTAGAATACTATTTATTTCGCAAACCAACGTTTAGAATATAATTCTGATGTTTTATTGTCTTTGTTTCTCTCTTCTGATATTTCGGAACCAATCGCAATTGACACACTTGAAGTTTCCTTTACTTCATCAACGTTTTACAATTTATCAGCTTCTTTTTCTCGAAGAGAAATGTCTGTGATTATTTAAAGTGTACTGTGCGTTTTCATGACACACCCTACAGAAAGACTGACCCAAATCGGCGTGAAAAGGACAAATCAGTTCCGTATTGAACTCCGCAGCCAGAGATGTCGATTTGTTCCAAATTGCTTCATTTCACAGGGAACGATAAGTGCATCAGCTACAAGGCAATTAATTCATGACGACTGATCTTCTTGGTTTTCATTGCATTTCTATCGTAGATCATTAGCCATGTATTTACAGGGTAGATGAAAAGAAACTATTCTGTCAGTAATGCTTGTATAAATTTCTGACCACTGACAAACGCTTTCATTCTGAGTTTCATGGGATTATCCTCCTATTATAATGAAGAGTGTTGTATATATATATATATATATATATAACAAATAAAAAAAATATTATTAATAATGATAATAATAATACCAGTAAATCTAAATAAAACGTTCATGAATTTTCACACTTTCTTCACCAATATATATATATATATATATATATATATATATATATATATATATATATATTGGTGAAGAAAGTGTGAAAATTCATGAACGTTTTATTTAGATTTACTGGTATTATTATTATCATTATTAATAATATTATTTTATTTTTTCTATAATACATTTAGTGTTCATAATTATATTTGAGTCGCTACATGTGTTTCGACTCCAAAGAATGAAGTAATGTTATGTTCACCAACGATAAAAACAATTTTATTGAGTAGGACATTTCATACTCGAGTCATTGGTTGGTCGGCTGTACTTGTAAAAGCGAAAAACAGTAAAGCGCAGAAATGGATATCAATTATTTTGGAAAATTGCAAATTCTGACAGCAACAATAAGCGTCGTAATAAAGCGACGTTTTATTTGCCCTTATCGCCCTTGGTTAAATCACGTTGGATCTAACGATGGTTTCTCCTACAAAGAAAGACGCAGGTTTAATCCTATCAGTGAACGCATTTGACTTTTATAAGATTCTTTGAATGTTTCTGCCGCAGATGAAATAAAATACTGCTTTTAAAAAATAAATAAAGCGTCTACTCTTATATGGCCATGCAGTAAAACTCACGGATTAACAAATAAAAATTACGTGAAACGTGTTGGTCAAGAAATGTTTTCTATTTGTGTTTATATATATATATATATTATTTTTCATGTTCTTTCCTAAAATTGTTTTTTTGTTTTTTTTTGTTTTTTTTGTTTTTTTTATTTAAAATAACGACCAGAAATAATTAAGACTTTAAGAATCAACTTCATTCTATGCTTTTGAAACTGTTTCCAGAGGGAAATGCCAACTTTCAGGATGATAATGCACCCATTCATAATGCTATATTTGTAGCTGAATAGCACGAGAAACATTCCGGTGAAGTAGAACATCCTACCAGGCCACCACAGTCCCTAGATCTCAACATCACTGAACATTTATGGTTCATTTTAGAAAAACAAGTGAAGAATCGATATCCTCCACCATCATCACTGAAATGATTGGAGACTATTTTAGCTCAGAAATAGATAAAAACTCTTAATAGATTTCCATGAGCTGGTATCGTTCCTCGTTCTTACTATGTCTCTCTCTTTCTTCTTTCTCTTCCCAATGAGATCATGTGATGATCTCCTCGGCAACGAGGTCTCAGCTACCATTTATATAAAAACAAAAATAGAACCATTTTGTTTGGCCCTATATAACTTTCTTTTTATTCACACACGCGCGAGCGCTCTCTCTCTCTCTCACACACACACACACACACACACACACACACACACACACACACACACACACACACACACATGCATCCGTTGAATTAGATAAATGTAAGTTAGATTCTTTAAGGACGTTTCCAAGAAAAATTGGGCTGTAATGCAAGATTTTAGTTGGCAACAAATTTATTATTAAGTTTTCAATGTATTTTCTCCTTAAAGAAACATGTCCTTTTTAAATTAAGGTAGCGTTAGTGAAATCAAAGTTATTCCTAGCATCGTGTCGATGCAAAACGAGAGAGTTTAATCGATTGTCTAAACTCAAATTTCTTTTGTGTTCGTAGATGTGGGATTTTTGATCTTCTGATGTTTTCTCTACATAAATTCTTTACAAAGCTTTAATAAAAGAGAAACATGTTAAATTGATATCCTTATAAATTAAATAAAAATCACACGAATCACGTTAGTAGAGAATTTTTTCTTGTCTTTATTCATATATATATATATATATATATATATATGTATATATATATCAACGCTTTTGCAATATCTTAAGCAACAGCCAAGCTTCTCCAATCTTATATAAAGCTTGATACACTTTCAGCAAGATATCTTCACACATCAACAGTTGAATTAGAAAATCTAAAGCCATGTTCAAAGCAACAGAAAGATGGAGAGGAGGAGGGAGAGAAGAAGAGAGACAGATATGGTAGAACATTGACAAGGGAAATAGTGAAAGAGGGGAATAGGGAGATATAGGGAGAGGGGTAGAGGGGAAGAGAATAAAAGAAGTAGAAAGAAAGATATAAGATAAATAGAAAGAGAGAGATAGGAAGAAAGAAATAAAAAGAATACAAAAAATAGAATTTGAGCTAAAATATATGTTTTCGATGTTTCAAGTTGATTGCCGATGACATCATGAAAATCGTTGATGAAAATTAAGAACGAAGTAGGTCCATGGATAGAGACCTGAGAGACACCTGCATAAGTAGAAAAAGATCCAGACGAGTGGCCGTTCAGGGCAACTTTCATTTCACGATTAGATAAGAATAATTAAATTAGTTCAAATATTCGCTCTTTGTCAACGTTTACGAGATATATAATTCTGTCAAATTCTGTCAACGTTTACGAGATATCTAAAGCAACAACACAAGATCCACTAATCTTATATAAAGCTTGCTACACTTTTATCATTTAACAAGATCTCTTCACATATCAACAATTAAACTAGGGAATCTAAAGCCATATTAAAAACAGCCCGAAGTTAATTAATCTTATCTAAAGTTTGATACACTTTCACATGAGATCTTCACACATCAGCGACGTTTAGGCCGTTGTACGCTCTGGTCTTCTTCAGGTGCTAGAAATTTCGAACCGAACCCTTTATTACAATCACTGGGGTATATGAACTCCATTCCTTGCCTGCTGTCTCTTCTGGAAGTCATGAGTTATCCTAGCACCTGAAGAAGGCCTGTGCATATAACGACCGAAACGTCGTACAAATGGTAAGACAGATGAGGACAATAATCCGAATAATGTACATACTGTAAATACTACATCATTTCTGAAATACTGAGAAATTAGAAATATATATATATATATATATATATATATATATTGGTTCTTTTGTCTTTATTCAGAACTATATTATTGACATGATTACGCGTTTTGCCATCTTTAAATGAACTTCCTCAGAACAAAAGAAATATATGCGTGAGTTTGTATGTGCACTTCAAACTAAATCCTTAGTACTTTTTTTGCCCTTAGCTGGTGTCATTCCCCGATCCTCCCATGTCTCTCTCTCTTCCTCCTCTCTCTTTCTTTTCTATATTCCAAATGAGGTCTTGTAACAGCCATAATATGCAACAAGGAGACATCTATTATTCATATAATATAGGATTAAATTATATAACATATTTAGTGCCATATAGAACGCATATTTTGTTCAAGAAATTTTTAATAAATACTTCTAAATATAATATCTATTCATAAAATTAATATAAATTTGTAAAACCGAAATATATTATTCTTCTTCTTCATGTGCCGTATCCCATTCCCTTTGCTCTGTCTCTTGTCGCATTAATATTTTTTTCTTCGAGGTATCTCTCCCAAATCCCCATCCGACATCCATTTGCACAGGACTATCAAGTAGGTCTCGCGCTACTTTCCCCTGTCTCTCTTTCCTCCTATCCGTTCTGTAAGTATTAACTTCTGCAGGCCCCACTTCCTTATTACGTGTCCCGGGAACTTCATCTGTGTCTTTCTGATGTTCAGTATGAGTTTTCTTCTCGTCTGTATCCTATCCAAGACCTCATCGTTGCACATGTGCTCAATCCATAGTATCCTCAGCATCCTTCTGCTAAACCACATGTCTGCTGTTCAAGGCTTCTCTTTCATCCTTGATGAGATCGTCCAACATTCACTTCCATATAAAGGACAGACATCACATAGCAATCCGGCACTATTTTCTTTATTTCAAATGAGCTTTTCTTGTCTCTCAGTACTCTGGTGAGCTTTTGAAATGCGTCCTTGGCCATACTAATGCGTCTTTGGATTTTACAAACTATGTAGCAGTTTATAGATATTTGTCAGAGGCAAGGCTAGTTTTGGGACAAAATAATATAAAATAGATACTTTTATTGTTTGTTACAATATACGATGTCTTTGAGTGAGACGAGTGGTAATGATGATGGTAAAATCAACAGTTTCCTTATAAGGAAACATTCGGTATTTATTGACCGAGCCGGCGCTAGTCTTGGTTTTTTATTGATAAAGTTTTTCTCTAAAACAGTTTTTTATGTAAACAGATTTCTCAAGATCAATACAATTACGCTTTACTCTACTGATTAGGCGAGCGGGGATCTAATCTTTAGAAATAAAGAGTAGGACGTCAACATTTTGTATCATTAAATTTCTTTTCAGTTAATGCGCTATCCATTTTAATTGTTCTGTTGTTAAAAATCCTTCATAGATCAATAGTTAAACTAGAGAATCTAAAGCCCTATTCAAAGCCCTATTCAAAGCAACAGCCCAACCTTCACTAATCTTATCTAAAGTTTGATACACTTCCAGGAAATTTTTTCACACATCATTAGTTAAACAAGAGAAGCTAATGGTTATTAAATAGATATTGATTATTAACTAGATATTGGTCAGAATTAAATTAGATCAGTATACAGTTGTATTGGAAAGTGCTCAATACTTATAAAATTTAGAGCTTTTAAATATTTTCTTTTAGGAGTCAGTCGATATGATGTTATTTGGCCGTCTATTTCATATACCTCTGCTTTGTAAAAAACAACTTCAGTTTTACAAAATCCGTTAAGTGGTCATTTGTTATTGTCTCTACAGTTACATTCCTTATTTGTGATGTTATGTAGGACGTTATTATTTAGGTTTATGGCGTTTTGTTTTTTATGTAATTTTCAACGTTACTAGTACAGCTATAACTTAATTTGATTGAATTTCTATTGAAATTTTGGGAAGAGTTTATTAATTAATTTAAAAAAAATATTTGCCTTACTTTAGATTTTACTTCTAAGTTAAACGGTGGGTTGAATCAAACAATGTTTCGATTTCTATTATTTTTCGTTTGTTTTTTTTTTACTGAGGTTTGTATTCTAATTTGTCTTTTCGACTAGATTATTGTAGTCATTTTCATAATCTTCTTCCTTTCATCAAAGATTGTTTTATTTGAATAATTTTTGATAGCCTGTGTTCTATTCCCTTATGGTTGTGTTTCATTATGCTGGTTGTATGGTTACATCTTGTGTTTACGTACTTCAAAGTTGTGTTTCTTGTCATATATGGAGAGACACTGCCAGTTTGTAGATAGTCATACGTCATCTCAGTATAATCCGTGGTTGTCTATGAGGATTCTTTGATAAATTTTATTTAGAATGCATAAACCTATTAATTCTGAAACATTGGCTCCGTCAAACGAACCTTGTGGTACATCAAGTGTGCTTTTTTAATTTTTAATCCATGCTTCACAATTGTGGAATAGTATAGATTTTCGGTAATGTAGTATTATATTTATATGCTCAGATGGTATGGGTAAAGTTGCAATCCTCAGTAAGTCACATATGTCTTTTAATATTTGTTGGCTTATCTTACCTACTTCAGTTTTTGTTGGGTTTATGAGCCGGTACCGAGGAGCAATTGGGAAAATTATCTTTGTGGTCTTTTATCGTTAAAAAAACTTGCTTACCTGTTAAAATTTTGTGTGTGTGTGTTTGTGTGTGTGTAATTAAAATACCCATCTTTTAAAGTCATCAGAAGATTTCGTCGGATCTCAGTACAAGTTAACATTTCCAGAAATACTAACATTAAAAAAAATGAAAATATAATATACTCTAATAAAACAAGAAAGAATACAATTACTGGTGTTAATGTCTTGATTAATATATGCAAAACAGACATTCATACTCGTTTCTCTTCATCATGCGCAAATACTGCTGGACCACGTTGGAAACTGAACGACATCCAGTGCAATTCATTTTGGAGAAAGAAAGTCATGAATGTATTCAGCCATTCGAGGTGTACGTATAATTGATAGAGAGCAGTAGTTCAGGATATCTATGCACCACAAAGCATTTTTCTTTAGATGTTATCTGAATTTCAATTCTAATCACCTATACAGCATAATGAAAGGGAGTATGCTTTGCTTACAAGACTTAGCAAAAGTGATAGGAAGTGGTACCAGACAGGCAACAACCAAAATAAAAAATACCAACAACAACTACCCCATCATCATCATCATCATCATCATCATCATCATCATCATCAGTCCTATAACCGCCCAACACGTTCCACATGCGACAGTATCTAAGATTCTTTTCTTCTGGCCGTCTCTTCTACATTTTGTTTATAATTTTACTTCAAGCAAGGCAATAAGGCCATTAAAATGCACGGTTACTGAGAATATGAGAAAAACACTATCTAGAAGAGAAAACAATAAAAAACTAAAATTAAAAAGAAGATAACGGCTGACATTCCATTTCAATTTTTAAAGATTAAAATTGACTAGCAAGCAAGAAGATATATATCATTATGGTTCATATATATAGGGTTACTTTTGGTAACTTGGTGGAAGACGAGGTCTTAGACTAAGACTCGATCAACCCAAAATACCCCAACGGTAGATCAAGTAGATTACGATTACAACAATCTCAACGGTCGAAACATAGGATGAAAAGAGAGACGCATGGCGGATATGCTACAGAAGACTCCGAATTTACTCGAAATTATAACAGTAAGCGGCAGTCCGTTGCAGTTTCATAACTGAATTCTGCATGCTGTATTCTATAAAGGTCATGAAGTTAAGTGTATGGGTCACTTCCTGGTAAGTTAATAACCACCTTAAATAAATTCCCGTCATCAGTAGTCTCTGATTTCCTTAACAATTATTGAAAAGACAAACGGCAATAAGGAATGGATGACGGAAGCAGGTTTTTGTAAAAATAGAAACTTCTAATCCTGAACCTGCACGTTAGCGGCGAATTTAGTCATCAACGCCGTCATAAAGGAAGGTATCAGCAAAGAAGGAATTAAATTCTTGGATAGGAGATAATGCCAACAACGTTATATATATTCTCAACCATATGGTAAATTTAGTGGGTGTACTATATGTAGGTGTCACGAAAATGCGACATATCTGTGTGTGTGTGTGTGTGTGTCTCTCTCTGTGTGTGTGTGTGTAATGAACATCTTTCACGTGCTGTCGCTCAACACAAAAGCCAAAAGAGGCTAAATAGAAATGACCTTTCAAACATGCTTCTTGGAAAGTGAGTATGATGCGAGACAAAATGTCTAAACTTGATCAGAATGTCATTCTACAATAAATGCGTGTAAACTTGACAAGGCGAGTATTGACATCACTGCTATTAGCGACGTCCTTTTACAAGAAGAAAGCAGTTTGAAAAGAGCTCAAAGCCGCCTAAACTCCGTCCTTTTCGGGCATGCTGGAAACAGAGAAATGGCTCACTGTAGTAGGTTTCAATGCTATTGCCTTTCACCTCACCGACGTAAGTAAGCGGTCACTCCGACCGACTGCATTGCCAGCATTTTCATTTCAAAAAAGAATAAACAATTCAATCCTTTGATACGCTTATGCTATCAATGCAGATATTTACTGTGTTTACTGTATGCTATAGAATCATATAAAAACTTTAACTTTCGGGTTGGCAGGGACTGATGAACGTGGAAAGACGATCTTGCAAAATGCGCTAAGTGACAAATTCTGTACAATTCCTAAAGATTTATTGAGGAAACGGTAGTTGTGTGTTTCCAGCACTTCCAGCTATTTGAACAGAGGTAGATCGTCTAAAATCACATATATGCATTTTCACTCTAAACACTGACACCCTATAAACTGTTCCCGTGTATCTTTGAAGTCACTCTGCAATATACTATCCTTTGAAGCGTTTAATAAATGTTGTCTCTCCCAAGCCCTACTTCACCACCTATTTACTCAGGCTTGTCATGTAGGTTATGTTTTGTATCCCCATGTCCCTCTTGCCTTCATTCTGTTCGGTGAGTATCAAATTTTACAATCTCTCCTTAAAAATTTCAAATCTCTCTTGCTGATGTTATGTATAAGTGTCCTTTTCGTAGCTAGTATCTCTAGAAATTCGTTGTTCACATGTTTTATCCATGGTACTCTCAGCATCCTTCTGTAGAACCACATTTCAGTTGCTTCAATCACTTCTTTGTATCAGGGCATATTTCCAGTATTAACTGCCATTTAGGAGGACAGATATTACATAACAATTAAGTACTATTTTTTGTTTCTAATGTTATTCTGTTTTTTCTTAATACCGTGCTTAGCTTTTGGAAGGCACCTTTTGCTTAACTTCTAATGCACCTCCAAATATCCGTATCGTATTTCAGTTCTGTATTAAGACGCTTGCCAGATATCTAAATTTTTGCACCTGTTTGATTTCGGTATCTCCAATGTCTAATTTACATGTTGAGATGTTCCTTTTCTGACAACTACGCATTTAGTTTTCTTGCAATTGATGTTTATTCCTTTCTTCTCGCCGAAGAGCCGAGTTCGAATTCCAATTGAATTCGTTGCATTCATATACGCGCAAATACCCTCAGGAAATGTATTAATCCATCTATTCTCTCTCCAGCTATAGGTTAAATAGCAATACAGACTGGGTTCTATAGACTTTGATGACAACCATTCCACTGCAGAAAGAAATGGCAACCTCCTGCAGAAAATTGTTCTGCCGAGTCCATCATGTCTCTTTCGAGTAATGATTGTCCAAACGTGTATCACGTATGGCACAAAACTGACTGATAAGTGATCTTGTAATTCCCTTTCTGTGCCTGCTTTAGTGTTGAAAGACAGACTAGCCTCCACTTTGTCTGCTGTCAGTTAAGTTTTCATTTCAAACCAAATATAAGGAGTAACAGGAGTCACTAAACATACTACAAGGTCATCAGTTTTCGAAATGACTCTGGCATAATTTCCAGGGGGAGTTGAAAGTATTTCTTTTGATTTCCTCTGGGATCACATGGAATCTGTTATTTTAAGCTTCTTCTCAGGAACAAACCGAAATTGGTTCGATACAAACACCCAAAAAAGATTTATTGACAACGAAATAAACGGTACAACACACTTATTTTGTCCAGTTTCGCAAATGCAATAGAAATTTTCGTCATGATGAGCATGCTTAAAAAAGCTAAAAGCGTCACACGCTTTCCATTTCATCAGCCAGACAAAGACAATGTTCAGGACTGTATCAGCTTAGTCAGTGTCACTTAGGCAACAGAAGGACACTTAAACCAGAATTTATAATTCCATCGTACTGCTCACCATTCTATATTGTGCTGAATCCTCGATCTTATACCAGCACCGCCTAAGCTTAGTCGAACGGTTCCATCAGCGTTGATACTACACCATATTAAAGTTGTATTGAAGCGATTTCATTACTAATATTGATGTTTTACATTCAATCAACTTGCTAAAGTTGAATCTATGTTTCAAATCGATGATGATGAGATTCTTTTAAGTGTCACGATCGTTCAGCACGTGACAAATCAACTTCCAACTATCAAGGACGTAAAATATCTCTAAGCAAAGAGACAGCAGAAAGTTTCTAGACACATGAGGAAGAAAGAAAGCGATTGCGAATTCCCTGCTGGTCTAAAGTCTTTTTCAGTTTCTTCAAAGCACTCAGTGTCATCATTTCCCTATTTTTTAATGCTTGCTCTCTTTTTGGACCAACGTTGTTGTTTTTTTTAAATCCGTTAACCTTTCTCCTAACTGATTATCTTGCTCAACTTAATGCAATCTTTATATTTTATATCATTGTGTTCCACAAATGACCATTTTTTCTCTAATTCAAACCATTTTTCATCTGAACCGCATTTTTGAAATGAAAATTTGTTCACGACTCACAAAATTTTGCGTAATAAAAAATACATTAAAAAAGTTAAAAAAAAAGAGAGATAGGGTTAAAGGGAGATAAACGTGGATTCGAAGTCTGATCATTATCATTGATAACTCTCTTTTCTTAGTTGATAACACTACTTATTTGCAAAGAAATCATACACGTTAAAGAGAGTGAAAGAGTGAAACGGAGAGAGAGAGAGAGAGAGAGAGAGAGAGAGAGAAAGAGAAAGAGAGAGAGAGAAACGAGTAAATAAATAGGCAATAGAAAGAGAGTAGATGAGAAAAAAGAGACAGACTGAAAAGCGAGAGAGAGAGAGAGAGAGCGAGTGAGAGAGAGAGAGAGAGAGAAAGAAAAAGCGTTAGCGTAGAATACAGAGGAGAGTCATAAACCCTGAGAGGGTAAAGGGAAAACGGTAGTGAAAGAGAATGAGAGGAATGACAAGAGTGGTATATATATATATAGAGAGAGAGTGAGAGAGCGTGTGAGAGAGAGAGAGAGAGAGAGAGAGTGACAGCACATAAAAGAAAGAGTCAAAGAAAAAATAGAAGGAGTCGGACAAATAGAAAGAGAAGGAGAGAGAGAGAGAGAGAGAGAGATTGAAAAGAGAGAAAGACGTAGTAAGGTGTAGACAATCAAAATCAAACTTTGACGACTCTTACTAATCAATGTAGGTTGGAGAAGTCTTGATTCCTTGCACGTCAATCACTTGTCAGGATTGCGCAGAATCAACGACACCGAGCGTCTGTAGTGTAAACAGACAGGGATTTGATAGAAAAGAAGAGGGAGAAGTAGAGTATGTAACATTGGTAGAGCAGATGGCTGGAGGTTGTGGCTGGTAGCACAAACGAACAGAGGGAGAAAGACGGACATGTGTCAGCATATTCGAGATCTGAGCGAGGAATATTCGATAAAACGTAGCAAATGAGAATCACTTCTCATTTACTCCTGTGAGGCGAGGGGCTTAGATCTCCCCCAAAGACGGCGCATAAAAAGTAAATGCTTAAAGCCTCAAATATAATATTTACCTATCCTCCAAACATAAATATTATGTACGCAGATATAGATACCAATATTTGCATGCCACCGAATTTGCTTATAGACGCAAATCACCAAGCAAAATAAATGTTTGCGCATACTCTATTTTTTAAATCATTTTACCCAAAGTAAGGCAATTAAGAAATTTAATATGAGAAAATACGCTGTTAAGGATGAAGAACAATAAAATAATGGGAATTAAGAAGATTGATGTCGCATTAAGATGTTTATGGATGGAAGCAAAATGTCGGCAAAAAGTTCTACAAGCGAAAAGTGTAAGAGAGGAAACGGTTAGCATAGAACTTACGATTTCATCTAGCCATTTCAACAGTAAACTGATGAGAGTTACCTGCTAATCTAATACTGTGCCTAAATTAGTAAAGTCGATGTACCAAAAAAGCTTGTTCTCCTGGGTGACTTCAATGCCAGAGTTGGTGCTAATCGTGACCCGTAGTTCTCATGCCTTGGAGAGTTTAGTGTCGGCAAGATGAACAACAATGGCCAGAGACTACTTGAACTATGCACATACCACAACCTGTGCATAACCAAATCCTTCTTCAAGACCAAGCCCTCAGCACAAGCTCTCTTGGCGGCACCCACGCTCAGAGCACTTGCAGTAGTTGTATATATTCTTTGTCAAACGAACGGCCATTAAGAACGTTCTTTATACTCGCTCTTATCACAGCGCGAACTGTGACACAGACCGCTCCTTTGTGTGTCGCAAGATAAAGCTCCAGCCAAAGAGGTTACATCATGGCAAGAAATAAGGGAATCCTCGAATTGATGTCAAAAAGATGATACAATTAAACCTTGCGGAGCAGTTTGCTGAGAGATTTGAGAGTGAACTGAAAATGTCACAAATCTGGGACACTGTCAAAGAGAAGTGGGCTAATTTACGGGACACCATGCACCGCACTGCCTTGGCCACCTTTGGAAAAAAAAGACCTCGAAGTTACATGACTGATCTGAGTCAAAGTTCACCGAGATGACTACCGTCATTAAAACCAAGCGCGACGCTCTAGCGGAGAACAAGCTGTCACCCAACAAGAGAAACATTCAGATCCTTCGGGCTGCCAGCAGCAAAACTCAGCATACTGCCAGATGCTGCGCTAACGAGTACTGGACAGAGATCAGTGAAAAAATTCAGACAGCAGCAATCACAGGAAACATTAGAGGAATGTGTTGTGGCATCAAGACAGCAATGGAACCAGTGCAGAACAAGACAATTCCCCTCAAATCAACCCCTGGGGTAATCATCACAGACAAAAGACAACAGATGGAGAGATGGGTGGGCCACTATTCCAATCTCTACTCTCAACATAATGTTGTGACGACTAAAGGCATTGATGCCATTGAGTGCCTATCTGTTGTGGAAGAGCTCGACACTGAGCCGACGATAGAGGAACTCAGCGAGGCCATCGGCGGCTTGACCACAGGGAAAGCTCCAGGGAGTGATGGAATTACAAATGATCTTATAAAACACTGCAAGACTATCCTACTTCTTCCTCTGTCAGTACTGGAAACAAAGGGCTGTACCACAGGACATGAGGGACGCTACGATCATAACTCTGTAGAAGAACAAAAGCGAGCGAAGCAACAGCAACAATTATATTGGTATGTCTCTACTCTGCGTCCTGGGAAAAGTCTTTGTTCGGATGATCTTGTTCCGTCTGTAGAAACTTCCCGAACATGTGTAACCAAAGTCGAAGTGTGGCTTTCAATCAGAACAATCAACAGAAGACATGATCTTCCCGTTCCGTCAACTCCAGGAGAAGTTCAGAGAACAGTACGTCGCTTTCATCGATCTGAACAAGACGTTCAACTTCATCAGTAAGGAGGGCCTCTTCAGAATCCTGTTCAAGATTGGCTGTCCAATCAAGCGATGTGGGTTAGCGTCCCTTTTACTCTACTGGGTGCTTTGATTGTAAAAGTTGAATAAAAGCAGAGAAAGATGTATAAAAGAAGGATTATTTATTCAAAGGAAAATTACATGTAGATCATAATTTATCATTTAAATTAATTTAATATATTAATAACGAATAATAACTAATAATAAATAATAAAATTAATTTTAAATATTGATAAAATAAAAAAAGAGAATATTAATATTTAATATGAATTATTATAGTAGTAGGCTCGAGATTGTGAAAAGGTTTGAGCTTCGACTGCAACTTGGGGAAAGAACGGATCAAATTCTGCGAAGAACCGAGGACATTCTGTGAAGTGTCAATCATAAACAATGGGCCAATAATCTTAGCGCAATGATTAAGGGCATCCAACAACCCTGTATCAATACTACCTGTCTACCAAAAATAGCACGGGAAAAATAACAGAGGGGAAGTCCAAGAATGTCAGACATAAAAAAGTTGCGGAAATGTCTATATTTTCCTTGGGAAAAAAAGAATGAAACAGAATGCTCCTTTTGTCTAACCAACAAACTCTCAATTCAAGAATTGTGCACCTTTCTAAGGATTCGTTGCGTATAGATTTAAGTTTTTCTTTCCTTATGTATCCGAATCAGTATTTTCTTATCGACGCCTAAATTTATCATTGACTTTTCTGCTTCATCCGTCTCCATCTGATCTTAAGTATAGATTTGTCTTGTCTCTGTTCTTGTGTATTCGATCTCAGTCCATTTCCCTGTATTAATTTATCTAGATCTTCCCATATCTATCTCGTTCTTCCCTTATATATCGGTTTACATTGATCATTCTCAGGTATTTGATAGTTTGTCCTTATCGAATTATCGATTTATCATTCCCTTTTCATATGTATGTATTTCAATCTTACCCCACCTACGTCTTGATTCATGTCGGTGGTGCCTTGAATATGTATCCCTCTGAGCTCATCTATGCATGTATTTGTTTTGATTAATATTTGTGTATTTAACTCAGTTTGTCCTTAATGATGTATCGATTTTCCTCGACATCTCCTTTTGGTTCTTTCTTGTTAGTTTGACTTTGTGTTGACTAACCAATGTATCAATATTCTTTTCATTTCTGTTTAAGTTGGCCCTTATTTTATGATTTATTTATCCCAAACTGTATTTAATAATGTATAGATTTATACTGATCTTTCCATCCATATTTGTTTATCTGACCCTCATAGATGTATTGGTATATTTTGGTCTTTCATGTCACTCGGGTTAGGTTTGATATTATCTATATATCAATTTATTTGGGTTTTTTTCTTCTCTATCTATTTTTGCCCTATTGTTTATATTCTTTGTTGTCGCTCTCTCTCTCTTAATCTGCCGCCGATTTTTTATGTCTCATTCTACCCCGATCTATGTCTCATTCTACCCCGATCTATGTTATCATTTATAATTATTTCTTGTTTATTTTTCCGTCTGATCACGACTATTTATCGACTAATATTAATATTGTATCTATCTAACTCTGTCCTCATACACGTATCGATTTAGCTTAAACATTTTATATGTATCTGTCTCAGTTAAGTTCTATGTATCGATTTGTCATGTCTCGTGTCTATATATCGATTTGTTATGTCTCGTATCTATATATCGATTTGTCATGTCTTCGTTCTTGGGAATCTGACTCTGTCCTTTTCCATGTATCGATCCATTATGATATTTTCAGTTATCCTAGTCTGTTATGTAATTATCAATTTGCTTGATCATTATTTTTATCTCTGACTTTGTCCTGATCAATTTATTGATTTATCGTGGTATTTATTAGGTATTTAACAGTTTACACTAACCTTTATATTTATTTATCTTAGCCTTTCTATTTATCAGTTAAATGCAATTACGTGATATCCGCTTAAGCGATCATATCTCGAAAAATATCATGACTGACTGGGCAGAAGATTTTCCCGCAGTAGGTAACCATTACTTTCTGTGGTAGACTGGTTGTTAACCAAGGCTATAGAACCCTATCTGTTCTGTTATTTAATCCATAACTGGAGGAAGAAGAGACGGAGTATTAGCTTTCCTAAGGGTATTTGCACGTAAGTCAATGCAACAAATTCAACTAGAATTCGAAATTAACCCTTATGTATCGATTTGTTTTTCTTTTGTATTTGAACACGTCCTTTTCGATATATCGATTTATCTTGGTTTGTCCTAAGTATCTTGATCTTTTCATGTTTCTCTTTCTCTCTCAAATGATCACTACATTTCTTGCGTATTTGACCGTGTTTGTTCTTATTGATGAACCAATGTATCCACATAGTTTAAATACTATCTGTTTTAGTCGTGCATTACCTATATATATATATATATATATATATATATATATATATATATTGATAGATTTAATTGGGTCGTGTCTGTGTTTATCTTTGGCTATATTTCTGGTCTGTTCAGGTGTATCAATGTATAGCCATATTTATGTATATCTATATTTCTTAATTTTTCTTGTCTCTCGGACTAAATTTGCCCTTACTTACACCTTGATGTATCTTGGTTTTTTCATTTATGAACAAATTGACGCTATAAATCGACTTACCTTGACTCTTGTATATTTTTTCTCAGTTGGCTCCTAATGTTATGTCAATTGGTTGAGTCTCTCCATGTAGCGATTTATCACACACACACACACACACACACACACACACACACACACACACACACACACACATATATATATATATATATATATATATTCTCTTTTTGATCCTACGTTGTTTCATTTTTCTTGATCGTTGCATATGTATATGACTCAATTTGTCCCCATCGAATGTATCGATTCATCCCGGTCTTTTTATTTGTAGACCTCAATCGAGCCCTATATATCGATTTATCTTATCTCTGTTCTTGGGTATCTGACTCAAATGTTTTTATGTATCGATTTTTCCTAAAGTCTTTTTCATGTATTTGTCTCAGTCTGATCACATTTATGTATCGATTTATCTTGATCTTTTCACGTTGATCGCTCTCAATCTTATCTTATCTAGTTATTGATTTGTTTGATCTGTCTATATTTATCTGGCTCGTTTTCTTATCCTGCTTGGCATTTTCTTCATTATTAGCTTCTGCATTTATCTACAAGGCGCGATCAATAAATTGTCGTAAAAATGACGCCAAAATGAAAATAACATTGACATTACATTTTAACAGAGATACTTACCAAAATTACCCCAAAATATCTTGAAATACTGAAAAGTAATTTCTTTCAATAAAATCGCCATTGGCCTTAACCAAGACCTCTAGGCTGTTTCGGAATCTCATGCAATTCTTCTCGACGGTCTCCTTTTTGAAGTTGGTGAATGTTGCCATAATCCTTGCCTTCAGTTTATCTTTGTTGGTTTCTCAATCAACTGTACCTCAGAAATAATAATCAAGGGGGTTGCAGTCTGGGGAGTTAGGAGGCCAGACTTAAGGGGTGATGTGGACGCAGAAATTGTCAAGTAGCCATGACTGGGTTCTCCTGCTTGTGTGGCATTGTGCGGAGTCCTGTTATCAGACATAGGGTCTTCCAGCAACCACAGTCTTGATCCAGAGCAGCACTACCTTGATGCAGGCCTCTACGTTGAGTGAGGCCCTGTGGGAAGATGGATACCTTCATAATCACTATTAGACCTATCCAACGCTTTCTAACTCATCCACAATGTTGTCAGATTGATACAAAACACCCTGAAAATGTTTGTATTAGAGTTTCCAAATTTTTGTCGAAGTGACTTGCATCATGGTGTTCTTTTTCTCACAGCCGGTGCAAACAGGTCCCACTATACTGTTCGTATAAAATATAAAAATGGCGATAATTTACCAATTGCACCCTTCATATATTTTTGACTTGACCTCTTATTCTGTATTTCAATCTGATGGGATTTATGTAACGATTTATATTGATCTTTCTTGACTATCGAACCAAGTTTGTACTCATCAATGTATCGATTTACATTGGTCTTTTTCCGTATCTGTCTCAGTTTTCCCCTATCTACGTATGGATTTAGCTTTGATTTTTATTTTGTATATAACACAGTGTTATCTCTTCTATGCACGTCCTTTATATATTGTTCTTTTTTTTCCCTTAATTGTTCTTATGTATCGTTTTTCTTAGTCTTTCTTCATATGTATCTGTCTCAATCTGCCCCTATGCGTGTTTTGACTTTATGCTTTTCCCTGCCTCACTTTATCTATATATTCATTTTTCTCTGAATTACCCTATCTACGTATCCTTATAGATTGGATCTTTTTGGTACTTTGTTGGCAAAAATGACTTGATAGATAGATAGATAGATAGATAGATAGATAGATAGATAGATAGATGGATAGATAGATAGATAGATAATGATAAAAGAAAAAATGAATGGAGTGATGGAAAGATTAGCAGATAAAGAGTGTGATCTTAATAAGGAATAAATGCGATGCAGCAATAAAATATACATTTTAATAAGAAAAAAAGAAGGCAACGGTAAAAACGTGGGAGAGATAGGGAGATGAAAGTAAAAGAGATTAGAGAAGGAAATGAAAAGAGAAGAGGAAGAAAACTAAAAGAGAAAAAAGAAATATAGGAAACAGGAAGATAAAGAAAGAAAAAAGATGTGAGTAAGAATAGATAGATAGATAGATAGATAGATAGATAGATAGATAAATAGATAGATAGATAAAGAAAGTGAGGGGAAGGTGGTTTGAGAGAAGAATGGAATGTCAAGATATAGTTCTGAAGGATCAGCTTAAGAATGTGATCGATACTCAGATCGATTGCTCAGATCGATATCGTCCATACGCATCGACATTTCCAATAGGTTAGCTGTAGATGTGGGTCAGGTTCGCAGAAACGTAATATCTAAGAAGTCAAATTCTTGCTACTATCTTCCACAATTACCAGCAATCGCACTTCATATTCCTCGGATGTTGATATCAGAAAGAAATGCATTTCCTTCTTAATTGTTAATATCATGTCATTATCTTTAGCGTATAGTAATGACAGGTTTTGTCATTATTACATTGAGCAAATCAGCTGCATTTTTTAATGCATGATACTTCTTAGATATTAGGGCATTCTCAAATTAGATAAACCTAGAAGAAAGATATGCATTGGCATGACAGATGTCCCTTATGTCAGAGATTATAATAATAATTATTATTATTTTATATCTAGTGGATTCTCATTTCAACCAAAGACGTAAGGTCAGCAAGGGCATTATGACATTTTCCACTGACCATAGAAAACCCCTTAAAAACCACTATGTTTTACATAGATAAAGTCATTTATCAAGGTATGAGCTGTACTTGTGAGTATTTATTTAAGGCTTTGACTATCAGGAATTTCTTCAATGAGTTCATCGAAACTGTCTCCAATCAACCCGACTACAAATGGATGTATTGATGTCCTCATGTACGACAGTTTTGAGAACTCGATTTTAAAATCTTTGTATTTTGATAGTTTCTTGAAAACCTTCAAAGATAATTATTATAATAATTATTATTACCTCCGTTTTAAGGCGGGGGTATTATATTCATTCAAGATATGTCTGTTTGTTTGTTTGTTCGTGGGAAAGATATCTCAAGAACCTCTGGATAGATTTGAGTGAAACTGTCAGGGGTGATTGGCCTAATGACTGGCACACACATTAGATTTTAGGTTTGGTCCGGTACGTGATGAAGTCTCTGGGTTATCATTCCGGTTTTATTAATAAAATTAATTTTTGCTTTTCAAATAACAAACACAAAATTACCTCTCCTTGATCACTTAAAATATTAAATTACCTCCCCTGTTTCATTTTAAGTGTGCATTTAATTTTGAGAGCGGTCGAGTTCAATTGCCTTGGAGGAGGTTTGCTCTCTTTGACAGCTCTTTCTACTTAATAAAATTGCTTGTGTTTGCTTTGTATAGCGTTAGGACTTGAGTGCTTATTAGGACTTAAACTCAGTCCAGGCCTCACGTGAAGCTCGTACATACATACGATCTATCGCTAAAGCTGCTGGAAAAATGGTCATTTCCTCTCACTGCATCAGCTAGTATCTAACTCCTTCATATTTAAAAGATCTAGATCAGGCCTAAAATGGAGTACTGTTGCAAATAAAGAACAGAAGCTAACCAGTTTTCCCTTTCAAGTCTCGGTAGAGTCCAAAAGCATTTCCACATCCTTGTGGCCGACAAATTATTTTCCACCCTACAACCAGTTTTTCGCAGACGAAACGTTGCAAACCTCTCACTGCTCTTCCGCTATTTCCATGTAAAGTTCTCAGACGAACTATATTCATTGTTCTACCAGTTCTAACCTTCATGGTTAGGAGCCAGTATACCACGTACATTGTAGCGAACTGCCAACATTCCCTTCGTATTAAATTGGTGAGATGTAAGTTCTACCCGAGCAGCTTCTTCCCACGAACCGCTGCTTTGTGGAATCGACTCTCGACAAGATACTTTTCCGATTTGATAATCTTAATCTATTCAGATCAAAAGTTAATATTTATCTTCCCCACATATTAACATAAACAATACATTTTACTTTATAAACACTCTACCATGCGTTGCTCTCGAAAATTATGCAGTATGAAAATCACTGCCAAAAAAAGTAGAGGTTTTTCCCACGTTTCAATCAGAGATTTGAAGGAGTACTTAGTAGTCCAGAAAGAAGATTGGCTCTATTCACTAAAACTAGCTGCTGTTACTTAAGTTGATCCACTGTTATTCTTTTTTATATGAAGAGATGACAGGAAAGTATTACTATTGCTCGGTCTCGTTCCTTTTGGTAATTTCGTCTCACTGATTAAACTTTTGAATTTATCACATATCCTATTTGATATGCGAAAACTTGTCACCGTAAGAATGTTGTAGATTGTATGAGTTCGTGAATAATTTCCTGAAGAAGTGTGTTTTTATGAAGCAGCAAAAAATTAAAAAAAAAGAAGACAACTGCACACTGGCATGCAAAAAAAAAAAAAAGAAAATTATTGTTTTGATTAATATTTGATTGTTGTCAAAGTTAGGAATGCAGGCTAAATTCCCCGTGTTAGTAAAATATTTGATTGTTTTGAAACCAGCGTAGCCAAGGTCAGATAATGTGGGCCTTGAAATTATATAAACAATGTGTTAAAATATGACGTAATCGCTTATATAAAGAGACAGGAATTAACAGTAAGCAGTCGGTTGAAAGTTGAGATAAGAACACACACCAAGAAAAACACAGAGAAAACCGCCGACGAGTGCAACCTCTGGTCCCTCGATGCATATGTGCTGTCACCTTCGAACATACCTTTTACACTACGACACGTCAACTGCTGAACGAATAAATGATTTGCTCTACATTTGTTTATATATACGTATTACGGTCGTCAATTTATCAGCGTGGAAAAGACAAGCGATTTTATAAAAGATAATAAATTTTGAGACCCCGTCATCGAATTAATAATCCTCGTTTAATCAAAGTGTATACAACATGTATGTCGCTTTGGTTGCAGTTTAAATTGCATCATCCCTGGTTTTAAGTTATACATAATTTTTGTTTCCAGGTTATACAGCATACGTCGCTCTAGTATAGAACATATATAGAACTGGTATAGAGCAAGAGGTCTTACGACACCTTTTTTCTATTTTCTTTTATGTTAATTTTCACTAGATTTTCAATTGTTCATGCTATAAGTAAACTGTGTCCTTTGTTATAATTTGCTGCATTCTGTTAAATAGTGAAAGCGTAACCTTAATGAGCGATTAGCTTTTTTGAATGCCGCCTTATGGCAGAAGCTAACTATTAAGGGTGAATAAATCAACAGGTGATTTGACTGCATAACCTTGCTAACCATCAAGTTACAAATGACCAGATACATCGTTTCTTTCTGTCTTTTTTACTTTTTGTTCGCTGCAAGCACGACAATAAACCACGACGACACAAGGAGGCCACTGAGGGCGGAAGAATCATAAACAGAAAAATTAATAAGAAGCAAGAACAAAAGAAAACTAATCATAGATAGCGATAATACTGTATTTACATTTTTTTCCACAGTATTTACTTTATTTGGACTATTGTCCTCATCATGGTTGCCATTTGTACGACGTTTCGGCCGTTGTACGCTCCGGTCTTCTTCAGTGATAGGAATTTCGAACCGAACTCTTTATTACAATCACTGGAGTATATCATTCTCATTCCTTGCGTAGTAATGACACAATTGGAAGTCATGAGTTATCTCCCTCTAACCCTTCAAGTTTCTTGTTCACCTCTGTTGTACAACGGCCGAAACGTCGTATAAATTGCAACAAAAATGAGGTCAATAGTCTGAATAATGTAAATACTGTAAATACTACCTCATCTCAGAATTATATAGACAAATACTTACGAGTTTTCTGATTAAAATTGGCTGGAAAGTATGGAGTTTGAAGGGGAAAAGAAACTGTTAGCATAGAATTTATTTTTACAATAATACAACTCGACTGTAAATTGATGAGATCCCAACATCAGTCTAATACTGCTTTTGAATTTAAAAGTACCATAGCGAAGTGCTCATTTTAACAATTACCATAAATGTATTTATAAAAAAGGCACAGGGATGCAACCTTATGGCATTGGAAAAATGACTGAAGCCAAGACGCTAGCTAAAGAACCAATAATGTTGCTGATTCTTCTTTGAATATTATCAAGCATCTCTAGATAAATACCAATATGGTCTAATATGTCAGAGCGATATTCTAAGTATGAACGGATGGTCGACTTATAGATATGTTTGAACTAGTATATATACGATTATGAGACTGACGCGCTGCCTACTGTGCTACCGAAATAACGGATTCTAGAGATAAAAATTTCCTTCACGACACAGTGAGTCAAATATTTCAGGTTCATTAAATGGATTCAATATCATCTTTCTACTTCATGCCAGCCAAGAAGGTTATCCAGAGAAGGCACAACGAGTCACTTTCCTGGAGGTTAGCATCAACCACGCTAATAAAAGACATAGAGGGCTCTTCGCATTATTATTTTGCCTTTGCTTTATGTAGTCCGAGTGTTAAACATGAACTTCAAAACCTGTGTGTTCTTTGTATTAGACCATGCAAATCGATCCTTATATTTACAAAAACAAATATCTAATAGTAGTCAGTGCACGGAAAGAAATATACGCAAGATATGAGAATTATCCATGAGTATGATATTTAGTAATTCACTTATTTTAGGGCTACCAGGAATTTCCACATATTTGTTTGCACATTTTGATACTTCAGTTAATTACCATACATGGTAAACGCTTCTCCTTTGAGACATGACGGACTAGGCAGTTGATTTTTCTGCAGTAGCTTGTCATTAATTTCTACACTAGACCAGTAGCCAATCAAAGCTATAGAATCGAATCCGTCCAGCTATTCAAACCATTTTTGGTGGGAAAAAAGATGGATTAATACCTTTCCTAAGGGTATTTGTGCATAAGTGAATGAAACAATTTCAACTGGAATTCGAACTAAGGTCTCCTATGTTTTATCCCGAGCTGATATCCATTACACGACAGCGAACATATCATTTTGATATAATTCCCAAAAGCCACACTAACAACATATAATGTTGTCTTCAGATGCCACAATCTACAGGTATCTATCTTCGGGTTCTTGTATTTATTTGCTTTATCAAACGCTTTCAAAAATATGTTTCCCTTTGTTCACTGAGGCTGCAACACTTATCAGGAGACATGTGCTTTCAACTTGATTTTTCACAATGATTCGTCTTATTTCTTCTTTATATGCTGTTTTCTTTCAGAACGTAGCCGATCATAGTCCTTCACTTGCTCTATTCCTTGTTGTTCTTAACACGTTTCCTCTTGGTATCTCTCCCAAACCCTGCACCGCCATCCACTGGCTCAAGACAACAAGTATGTCTCGTGTTCCTTGTCTCTATTTCAACCTATCCGTCCTATGAGTATTTGATTCTCTAAGGCCACCTTCCACCTTACATGTCCCACAAACTTCAGCTGTCACTACCTGATGTTAAGTATAAGTTTCTTTTCATTCTCTCCAAAACCTTGTCGTTGCTCACATGTTTGGTCTATGGTATTCTCAGCATCCTTCTGTAGAACCACATCTGTTGCTTTGAGTTTCTCATTGATCTTTGAGGAGATTGTCTAGCATTAGCTGCCATATAGGAGAACAGATATCACGTTACAGGTACACTTTTCTATATTTCCAACTATATCTTCTTGTCTCTACTCTGCTTAGCGTTTGATATCTGGTCGGTTTGCTTAGATTTCCCTATTGGTCTGGACGCTGAAACTCCAGGGGATGGTAGTCTCTTTATTCAGTACAAATTGTAGTGCTTTATATTCCACAATTTCACATTGCGAGTGAGTTTGCATACGTGACATGCAAGTACTCTCTTGGGGTAGTCGGTCACCACCAGAAATTATGTGGTGAACTACCTTCGAGAATCTTTTACACATAGGCGCATGAATGCGATGCTGTTAAGTTTCGAGACATTAAACTGTTAGTTCTTGAATGAAAGGCATTGATCCCGGACAACAACAACAAAAATATGCTTATTATTTCTTTACGTATTTATTTTCTTAGTACATTTAATTACAGCTTAATTATTTGAGATATAGAGTATGGTAAGTTTGTAAATATATATAAATTCTGTTAGCACAAATTGATATATCTAGTGTTTGTAATTCTTTGAACTGATAATACTCACCTGTCACCTGAGTAGGTGAGCAAATCTGCACAGTGGACATTTTTTGATCTCTTGTAAACCAGAAATACTATGGTTCTTATTTATGTTCTTATCTGCACCTATTTTTATTGTAACCAGGCCTCCATTGATTACAGGTATAACAACAGCTGACATGTGTCTTTACTTCCAAAATCCTTATATTTACATATTATTTAATATATATTTTCATCTTATGGCACTGCTGTATCGATGAGAAGGAGACTTTTTCTCTAGATTTGAATCACAATTTCTGGTCTATTATGTCTGCCAGTGTGAATGGTAAAATTTCAAAGGAACGCTAACTTTATTGACTTTTACTACTGATTCAGGACGTTGTTCATTATATTTTTTAGCGTGTGGCGAATAAAAATACTTGCTTATATTTCAGTGAATTCTCATCATTATTGAAAGCAAGTCTTCCGGGGTCCTGGTAACAAGGCAGGTATCCCCAAGGGGCCACCGCTCTGATCAACCCTCTCAGTTTATTTGTAAACATCTATGCTAATGATACGAAGATATAGGTGTACAGCTCTAAAACTCTTGATGGCCAGAGATTGGCAGCTGATCTCTCATCCGATCTATCACTAACTTCTCACACGGGGAAATACTGACTGGTTACATCCAATACCTTGAAAAACAAACTAGTTGCATTCTATCACCGCTGATCGAACACTAGGACCAGACACGAGCACCGAACTACGACCAGTCACGGTGAATGGTTGCCCCTTCGGGAGGCATCGTACATTGAAAGAATAATGGACCCTAAAATCACACTTGATCTTAAATGGGACTCGTACATACGATCCATCGCTAAAGATGAAGGTAAATGACTCCCTGAACCGCTGCAGTAAGTAACTAACTCATCATGCTATCCTCTACTTTTAAAATAGCTAGGTTAGAGCGAGAATAGAGTAATGTTGTCATATTTGGGTGGGAGCTGACCAGTTCTCATTCGATAATCTCGATAAAGCTTTCTGAGTTCTCGGTTCCGCCAATCACTAGCCTGGCCAAGTCACTTGCATTTAGCAAACCACCCATATTCTCTCCAAATTCTGTTGGGGAGAAGTAAGTTTTATCCGAACAGTTTCTTCCCGCGAAACACTGATCCGAGGAACCGCCTCCCAAGAGGGTGTTTTCCCGATCACTACAATTATCAAATCTGGTGGGGTTAACTGTTACCTTCCCCTCATATCCTCATAAACTACCTCTCAACTTACTTAGTGTGGTCATCGAGTCTTTACAAGAACCCCCATTGTAAAAATAAGTATGATTGATTTCGGTTTTAATGAGTATTACAGAGCTTGTCACTACAAAATTTTATCTCCTTGACTCCCACCTCTCTCTTATCTTTTCTTTCTTCTTTTCTCTCTCCACTCTTTGTAACCCTCTACGCATCAGTGGTAATATTGCCTTCAGTCAGTTAAGTGCCATACGTGATACACGCTTGGGCGATCATGTCTCGAAAGAGACATGACTGACTAACCAGAAGATTATCCCGCAGTAGGTTGCCATTGCTTTCTGTGGTAGACTGGTTGCCGACCAAGGCTATAGAACCCAATCTGTCCTGCTATTTAACCCATAACTGGAAGGAAGAGACGGATTAATACCTTTCCCAAGGGTATTTGCGCGTAAGTGAATACAATGGATTCAACTGGAATTCGAACTCGGCTTGGAGAAAACAAAAAGACTTTAACATGAACTGTGTTTATATTTTCATACCGAGTAGATGAGAAGCTCCACATAGAAAATACTTTTAATTACTGGTAAACAGAGGTTATAAGGAATGTTATCAATGTTCTTGTAGGTAGTTTTTGTGAAACTAATTATTATGTTTTTTGTGTTACAGTTACTAACCAAGAAATTTTAAGCTGAGGATTCCATTCATGAAAACAAGTCATCCATCGTTTCTGAAAAGTTGAACATTGTCCACCAGAGTAAAAAGTTTTCTAACACAGCAAATTAATGGTATAGAATCTAGCCTTTCTTGATAATAATCTAATAAAACTTGTATATGAGAAAGAAAACAATATTCAATCAAAACAAAATATATTTAGGAAGTAAGATAAAACAAACACTGTTCGAAGAAATGTTAAATTCAAAAAGAAGATTAAAAAAAATAATGAAGACGGATGAAGATTATAGAATGACACGAAACCCATATGGATATCTAAAATAATAAAATAGATTTTTTTGTTTTATGGGGTTCTTCTTTCTCTCTAATTTGTCGTGACGTGAGCGATCATGACGCTTCACAACTTTCTCTCTTGTGGGCTCTTAGTATGGCTTGTCGTTTAGTTATTTATCCCAATCCCTGTTCTGCCATCTATTTATTCAGATTTTTAGGTGGTTCACTCATTATTTTCTGCCTCTCTTGCTTTCAATATGTTATGGTGCTCTTCTACTAGAAATGAACTCTTCTTCTTGTTATATATGATTGGCTGCGTGACTTACGAGAAAGAGGAGTTAACGGAAGTAGTTAGAATCACAATCAACGAAAGCAGTTAACGAAGGCAGTTAACAAAAGTAGTTGACGGCAGCTACTAGTCAGGCAATAAGTAGCGTAATAATATCTTTGGATTTACTTATTTCTAGTTCCTTATGATTAACACTTCCTTTGAGTATCTTATTTCTTGTTATACTAATATACTGTTTTGAACCTATTCTTGGTGTTCCGTGTCTTCTGGCACAAACCGGTCACTATAACTTTGCGGCGAAGTTTCGCTACAACTCCACAACTAATTGGCGACGAAGATCCGCAACACAATTTGTCTTGTGAATGTCAAATTTTCTAACCTTCTTTCCTCATTATATGTCATAGAAATTTCAGCTGTGTTACTTCTTATTCGAAGTATAAGTGTTTCATTCCCATTTTTCTTAAAACTTCCTCACAGCTTACATGTTTATACTATGATATCCTCAGCATCCTTTTGTAGAGCCATATCTTCATTTTCTTAGGTCTCCTCTATAGCTGTGAGGAAAATGTCTATTATTCACTGTCATATAGGATAATTGATATTACATCGCTATTCAGCACGTTTTTCTTTCTTTCTAAAGAAATTTTTCCGTCACAAATATTTTTCGGTGTTCTCAAATTTTTCTATTTAAGGTTATGTTTATATTACACTTACATTCGTTTTTAATTTTAAATTGACACCAACAGAAACGTTTCTATCAATATTTTTAATAAGGTTAAAGAATATGCGCAGAAGTCCCTTTAATATATTGTCCATGTAAATCTAATTATATTCCGAAAATATTATTACTTCATTCGGAAAATAAATTCCGAATTTGATATTAATTTGTTATCTGAATTAAACTGTTAAAATCAGTTAGAATTGGAACCCTGAACATCTACACATTTTTAACACAGAATTTTCAACGTTATTTAAGCATTTAGAAAAAAATTCTAAGGGTTTTGGACGCCAAGAAATCTTTGAATATTCTTTCTGTATTTTTTCAATGTCTTTTAGGTTAAAGTGATTAAAATGCGTAAAAAAGTGGTAGGCAGTGACCGAGAGAGAAGAGGCAGATGGTGGATATGACAAAGCCTCGTATCGGTGATTCTCTGCAGTGTCACCCTAGTAAATTTTGGAGCCGAGCATTGTCATGAAGTAGATTTGTACCACGTCGATTAACCTGTGCCGGTCGTATTTTGTTTATCAGGATGTGCATGTCATCTAGTTGCTGGCAATAAACTTTGGTAGTGATCCTCTGGCTCGATTCCAAGTCACTGTAGTAGATAATGCCAATAGCTTTATGTCACCATAATCTGCTCTTGTTGAATTTTTTTTTATTTCGGAAAGTATTTACGTACTTCACTTTGATCAAACCATTGAGCCTATCCTTTATGATTGTCACAAAGAATCTATTTTCGATGAAAAAAAATCACTATTTCTTCTGGAAATGGATCATTTAAATTTCTCAGATGCAGCATCGAACATACTTCGACATGGTGAACTCTGACTTTCACTGAGTTCATGTGAAACCAGTAATCGAGTTTCTTTAACTTTCCAAATTGAGATGTTCCGATATTGTTGAAATGCTGACACTCATTATGCGAGATATTTCTCTGACGTTTTGATATCAGTTTTAATCGACTAGTGTTTTATTAATAGGACTATCAAATGCAAATGAACGTCCCCTACTACCTAGATTTTCAAGATTCGTATTGCCACTGCGAAAATTCAGAAACTAGTGCCTTACTTTCTTATTATAAGTGTATCCGTCACCTCATTTTATGTTAACGTATGCCTCATTTTAAAAATATTATAACCAAACATGATATTATAACATTATACACCAACATACCTTAACTTGTTAAAGGCAGCATACACAGCGGATTAAAGAAAACCTATTGTTTTCCTTCATGGCAAGTCAAGACCACTCATTGCAAATGTATTGATGGTGAAAAATTTCTCTAAAAGCAGCTTAAATGATATTTCGAAAATTTTTTCGCATCAAAAAGTTCAAAATTCTATTCAAAAGATATCGAAGTGATAAGTGTCAATAGGTCATTGCAATAATAATGAGAAAATAACTGAATAAAATGTAATTGTACGTTATAACAAAATTGATAAACAAAAACAGAAATTATTTATAATTTGATCTAATAGTATCGCTACTAGTTAGGTATTTTTATTGCGAATACATTGTTTTTTTGGTAATAAAATCTGACCTTGTTCATGATTATTTTATAGGAAGTTTTAACCGAAAGTTGTATGATAGCAGTTTCTTCTATCGAACTTTTCGCTTACGGAACTCTCTTCAGATTCTTGCTTTGCAGTTATCTTTGATCTTCAAAAGTTTAAATGCAATGTCAATCGTTATATTGTGTCTTGTTAATTCATATTCCTCATAATTCATTATCCTCTCTCCTTAGTAGTAAATTTTTCATATTCTCTAACAATCACTTAAAAGTTGTGTCTTATTGGCTTGATTGTCTTGTTTGGATTGAAATGATTAAAGATATATTTTTAAAACACAGAAAAGCACCAGAAAATGAACAGATTTTATTTCTGCATAATTTTTTTTCCACACCAAATCTTTTGTTTGGCGCCAAATACAATCCAAGACAAACCACTCATCAGCTATGATTTAATAGAATTTTGTAAAGAACCGCGGAATATATTACATCGTGACGAACTTGGCTCGACCCACGGCAGGTCTCTGTGTCTTTTCCTAGTCATACGTGTTTTATTTCTCACGGTCATTTATTTGGATTGTGTGAAACCAATGCCCTTTGTAATAATGATAATAAAGTGGTAATCTTTGTACATAATTAATTGCATATTATATATTTAATTATATTGTGTTATGAAAAAATAAATCTACTTTTGGTCTTTGCAAACGGGTTTGGAATCCTGACAATATTTCTTCATATCATTTCGCCATTTTCTGAAAATCCTTACACGTTTCCGGTTTCATTAGACCGGTTTTTCTCGAAGGGGAGGCACAGCGATGCAAAGAGAAAAGAACTCCAAATCTTCGTGGCAGTTTTAGGATCTGCTGGAAGTTGTTCGCAGTTAATCAAGAAATTTACTTTCCTGAATAGTTTCAAAAATTATTGCAATAACGGTGAAAACATTACTATTGATATTAATTTATTAAATTGATAATTCAAAATGATAATTCAATTTAAAATCAGTCAGCTTCAGGCCAACGTGTGGAGATCAAACGTGATTTCTTGCTGCGTGATACAAAGTCCTATGTCAAAATATACAGACAAATTTTATTAATTTTGTTGGCTATAACTTTTCAATTACTCTTTTAACAACGTCGTAAACGCACATAAATGATGAACGCAAAAGAAAGTAGTTTAATGTGATATACAAGCGCTTTTCGTAACATTCACGTGTTCAATGCTTGTAATCTTTTAATCACGCAGATTCTCTTGTCTATTACATCCACTTTCCGAATAATGCCTCCGGGAAACACATGAATCCGTGTCTTTTTCCGCTATCCAGCAATGGGTTATATATCAATGTAGACTGGGCTATCTAGCCTTGGCTATAACCCAGTCTAAGAGAAAGAATACACGGAATTCGTTCTCGATACGTCACGACAATTCCCAGGTATATTTTACACTACATCCACTCAATATCAGGCTCGACAACTACTCAACGGTGAAGTGTTAAAATGGTTATTATGAAGACGGTTTCTAATAGGAATCAAAAAGGTGGTGGTAGGAATTAAATATTATGTGGATAAGAAGAATATTTATAAATATTGACTCTTTGCTTGTAGAAAGATAACGATTCACGTTGACTAAACAAAAAATAATTTGTTTTTTAAGGCTTGTCAACCTTTCGTAGGTTTTTTAAAGCCAAGAAAACATATTTAACAGTGTAAGAATTTTTGGAGATAATTATGTTTTACTGATACAAGTCCTACTGACTAATCTATAGCTGAGGTGAATAAAAGAGGTGGATTCATACCGTTCTCAAGGATATTTGCGCGTAAGTGAATATAACGAACCCGACTGCAATTGTAACTCTGCTCTGTGATTTCTGATTCCAAGCCGTTATCCATTAAAACACCGGCTAATCTAACCTTCAGCCTCTGGTATTCACAATCGATCATCTACCTATATACTGACCAAGGTTGACATTGGATAACTTCAATGATCGTAAAAGAACAGGTGTTTCAACATGAAAAGCCATAAGCCACAAAATCGAAGAGAGAACTGCTAAAAATCAAATTTAGTGAATAAAAATAAACGGAAGCTGTGGAAAGTCATAATCACCCACATACTGAAGGGAAATGGCATCTACAAACAATCCTGTGATTAGCCTGACAGAAATATTATTTGGAAGTCATTTTCTATCAGCCGTGATTTGATGGATTGAAGTGACTAGCAAGAAACAATGTCCTGTTGGCCGACAACATTTCAATCAACATGGCGTCTCCGGGCATTGGAAAGCAATTAACGAAGTAGTGTATCCTACTCTCTCGTGGCATTTTTTCTCGCATCTAATTAGCTGTTTCGTGGCTAATGAGCTACGATACTTGATTGAGAGAGCAACTGTAGCAAAATGTATCCCAGGTCGTGTTTCTCAATTAAACACAGGAAATGAAGAATTTTTTTCATTGTATCTTCAAACACGTATCAGGAACAACACAACTTCTTCATGTGCCGTGTCACTACAGGACGTAGGCGATCATGGACTTCTACTTGGCTTTGTCACTTGTCGCTCTCAATATTTTTTCCTCTTGGTATCTCTCCCAAACCTCGCTCCGCCATCTATTTTCTCAGGCCTATCAAATATATATCACGCTGCTTTCCCCTGTCTCTCTGTCCTTCTATCCGCCTTGTGAGTATTAGATACTCTATGCCCTCTTTCCTCACCACGTATCCCAGGAACCATAGCTGTCTCTTCCTGATGTTAAATATGTGTTTTCTTCTTGTTTGCATCTTCTGCAACGCCTCATCGTTGGTCTTATGTTATCTTTAGCATCCTTCCGTGCCTCAAGACTTTCCTTCATCCTTGAGGACATTGTGCAACATTCCCTACAATACAGAAAAACAAATATCGCATCGCAGTACAGCGCTCTTTTCTTTGTTTCCAATGAGATTTTCCTGTCTGTCAGTCTCTGGTTAGTTTTTGGAATACGTCCAATCCATGTCAATGAGTCTTCGGATCTAAACGTCGCACTTTCCATTCGCTGTCAGAACGCTTTCCAGGTATTTAAATTTCTTTCTTTGTTTTCTTTTATTTTCTCCGACCTCTAGTTGGCATTTTGGGGTCATCCTTTTGCTGATGGCTATACATTCAGTTTTCTTGCAGGATATGCTCAGTCCTTCCTGCTTTCTCTTGCTACCTTTTGTAGGAGGTTTTGCATTTTCCTTTACGTGTCTGCTTTCTGCTTTCTGCACCGTGTCATCCGCGTATCTTATATTGTTGAGATTGTGGCCGGCAATGACGAATCCTAGCAAGAATTGTTTCGCTGTATAAGTTGAATAGATCAGGTGAGAAAATACATCCTTGTATTACACATCTTTCTATTTTTGTATAACTGCTGAATTTATTTCCTATCCGTACGCAAGCGGTTTGCTGCCAATATAGGTTCTCGATTATCCTAATGTCTTTTCCAAAAATGATGAGTAGGCAATTGAAATATGCCCACGATATTTTAGTGAGTAACCTTAAGATGATGGTACAGCTGCTGGATTTAAATCGTTTTTCAATTATTATTTTTGGCACAGTTTAAATAGATACACTGCCCATCATTTAAGTTTCATAATCTCAGTTCGAAGACTTCCTAACTAGAACATAATTTGAACCTTTATCTGGTGAAAACTGCTAAATTGATTTTATATATCTGCGAGTTATCTACCGGGAATTAACTGCGAGAATATGCCAGGCCTATTCAGGATCACAAGACATTTTGCATAGATTTCATATTTTGCATAGATTTCATATTTTGCATAGATTTCATATTTTGCATAGATTTCATATTTTGCATAGATTTCATAGATTTTCATAGATTCCATAAAGGAAACCAGTGGACTTCAATTCCGAAAAAAGGCAGATATTTTGATATTTCGACTTCAGTCTCTTTCTAACCGACGTGACGTACCTTCCCTTTATCTTTTCAACAAATTATGGCAATTAATCTGACGAGCTTTTTTCTCTGGTACCCTGAGTTCATAAATTTAAGCGTGCTACTAGATTGGTATTTAGTATCCCACCTTTTTACTGTTGGAATAGTTAAATGTAACTGCCACTTCTACTCAAACAGTTTCTTTTCTCGCACTCCCTTCATGGAACTACATTTCATTTACTTGCTTCCCTGATAGCTACAATCTCGAAAACTTTAAATGCAACGTCAATTGACATCTTCTATCTTCTTGGATCCTGTTAATTCTTTATCTTTTCTCCAATATCCCCTGTACCCAGTATTTTCTCTCAATGTAACCCACCGCGTAATACCAGCTTGTTTAGGATGAAACGATTTTAAAAAAATATGGCCCCTTAAAAGTTTCTTTTTGTTTAATATCTGTAAACTCTGTTTTGTCATGACAGTTATTGGAAAAAAATAATGAAATGGTTTCTCATTGCCTTTTCCAGAGTTCTGATATCAGATTTTTGCTTCACCTAGATTGGTTGCTAACTCAGGCTAAAGAAACATGTTCTGCTATTTTAACTATAGTCTACGGTACAAAAGAGATGGGTTTCTGAAGCTAGTTCAAAATCAATAAACGTGATCTCTACTGGAATTTGAACTCTGATCGTGAATTCTCTTTGCGGTGCTTTTAGACTATTATCTCACGACATTTTTGCGATGGAATTTCCACAAAGGAATAAATATATTTCCGCCATTTTGAAAAAATTTCTTATATTAATCCCGGTAGTTTGTTGTGGATAAAATCTAACCAAGGTATCAGTGTAATTTCCATATGACACGCGTGGATGATCTGCTCATATTTATGTCCAGTGATTTGAAATGGTAATTTTTTTAATGTTAATTTTTCTAGCAACTGTAAACGAAAATCTAGCAGGAATAAGAATATATTAGAAAAATATGATTATACGTTAATATTTTTTGTTTTTTCTAATGTTATACAATTTGTGAAAAATTAATTTCTATAAGAACTTTAATTGAACTTTTGCTCATTTACAAAATGTCCATGAGAAACTTTTTTTTATGTAATATGAACTTTTAGAAAATGAGTGACCATGGTTCTGCACAGCTTCCTATTATTAGTGGCTTCCAGCCATAGTTGTTTTTTTTAACTATTTCTGCTGTCCATCTTCAGGTGCCCATTTTCCTAAGCTTTTTATTCGCTGTGTCCATCTGTCCCTCTTGTTGTCAGTATATCTTGTGAATGTCAAATTCTCTAAACCCTCATTCGACAACTGTTTAGGTAGATTTATTACGGCTTCCATCTAAAACTCTTGCTTCCAAACCCTTTTTCCACATTACGTGTCCCAGTAATTTCAGCTACCTCCTTCTGATTTTAAATACAAGTCTCTTTTATCCTCCCATTTTCTTTAAAACTTCCTCGTTGCACACATGTTCTGTCCGCAGAACCATATCTTCGCTGTCTCGATTCTTCTAAACATCTGTAAGGAAACCTCTCTAGCATTCAGTGCCATTCATAGTGCATAACAATTGAGAACTCTTATGTTATTTCAAAATTCCTGTTTTTAACACTTTATTTAGCTTTTAGGACGCATATTTCACCTCTTCGATGTTGTTTTTTTTCCCGTGAAAACGGAAAGACTCTATGTTATAGCACAAAAAGCAAAAAATTAATTATGGTTTCAGACAGTTAAGTGCCATACATGATACACGCTTTGGGCGATTATGTCGCGAAAGAGACATGACTGACTGGGAATAAGATATCCGGCAGTAGGTTGCCATTGCTTTCTGTGGTAGACTGTTTGCCAGCCAAAGCTATAGAACCAAATCTGTCCTATTATTTAACTTATAACTGGAGGGAAGAGACGGATTAATACCTTTTTCAAGGGTATTTGAATCACAGTGGATATAGACATTGGTTAGTTTTCTCAAAGAGTGTGGAGTTCTTTACTAGGCTACAGCAGTGGTGAACAAGTAACTTACAGGGTTAGAGGGAGATAACTCATGACTGACAGAAGAGGCTCTAGACATGGACTAGAGTTCATATACCCCCGTGATTGTAATAAAGGGTTCAGTTCGAAATTCCTAGCACCTGAAGAAGGTCGGGGTGTACAACGGCCGAAACGTCATACAAATTGCAACAAAGATGAGAGCAATAGTCCGAATTATGTAAATACCATAAAATTGTGTTCCAATATATTTAGATTTCAGCATGAGTGTTGATATGTCGTTATATACAATCAACCAAACAACCAACATGAAAAAGAAAAAGCTCTTTCATGACAACCCATATAATATCCTACAATTTCTTTAATAAATCAAACTGTATTCATAAATATAACTTCAACGAAACTACAACATAGAACACAAATACTCTGGTAATTATGTCCACATAGACATGTATATGCCCAAAAGCTGAGTATCATCTACTATGTATTCAATTGTAAAAGCAGAATCGTAATTTTTATTACTTCAAAGCTTGGAAGAAAATTAAATTTTGGCGTGAAATGACGTAGAAGAAACTGATTTGCCGTTAAACAAATAAATCGGATCTTTTATTACCTTTCCTTGAATGTCAATGTCTGTCATCAACTCAGTTTTTTTTTGTGCTTCTTATGCTGTTAAGATTGTATCTACTACTGGTAGGACTTCTAAATTCTTTTGCATCGCCTCGCTGTATAAGTTGCAAGTAATTGAGAAGACGCATAAGCAAATAAGTAAAAACTGTGTGAGAAAATATGACTAAAAATGGCGTGTATACGATTCCACGCAGTTGAGTAAAAAAAAAAACCGTAACAATGATTTCAGTACCCGTTTAAAAATAAAACTTGAGGCATATCGGAAGTACGTTATCCGTGAAGAAGACATGACATAAAAAAATAACTGATCATGTGTGATGCAACCAGTAGATCAAGTAAATATATCAATAATATATTGATGAGATAAAAATAATACAATAAGCGGGCAGAGGTCTACGAAGTGAAGTGTTTAAGAAGAAACAGTAGGAAAAGCATAGGCATAGATATTATATAGGTGACACTGATAAGAAAATAAATATTAAGAAAAATACAGGAGGAATATATATATATATATATATATATATATATATAATAGACTCTCCAGCCGGATTCGACGTATGAGGATCAGACAGCCTAATTGTTTCAGTAATGAAACCAGACTAAACCGCCAGAAGACCCACACAAGTGATTTGATTAAAGTGTTGAAGGCTTGTGCAGAACTATCTACATTTTTCGGAACTGTTGATACACTCAGTCGGTGCATATAAATTCCATAGATGAAGCAGACAATAGACATCAGGCATTTAATTATCCCGCAACAGGTTGCCACTACCTGTTGCGGTAGACTGGTTGCCAGTCAAATCTATAGAACCCAATCTGTCCTGTTATATAACCTATAACTGGAGTGAAGGGACGGATTAATGCCTTTCCCAAGGGTATTAGCTCGTAAGTGAATGCAGGGCATTCAACTGGAATTCGAACTCGGCTCTCCGATTTCTCGTTCCGAGCCGATATCCACTGCACATAACGCACATCCATCAAGGAATGCTTTCAGCACCTTGGTATTCCCAGGGGTCACCCATCTAAGCACTGACCAGGCTAAATGTTACTGAACTTCGGTGATCAGACGTGAACCGGTGTATTTAGCATGATATGACCGTATATATATATATATACATACGGAACAAGTCTCAACGGAACAAGTTTTAATGTTTATAAAATAAAGCATAAGTTCAATAAATTAATTCACTTAATGTGAACTGTTGCGCGCGCGCGCGCACACACACACACACACACACACACACACACACACACACACACAGAGGATGCTAGCGTCGGTTGTTGACATATTAGCCGCTAGTAACTCAGCTATTAGAGCCAAACAAGTCGCACAAATGACTTGTTTAGGATTTGTGTAGAACTGATCACAATTTGTGGAAAACGTGAGTACGGAGAAAGGGTGCACAGCAAATCACAAGGTTCCAAAACGAATCACCTTAGAATTTGAATTCAGAGATATCCTTTATCTAGACCGTTTTCCACCTAAGGTTATAGGATCCTGTCTGTTCTTCCATTTGCTTATAACTGGGTGGGAGAAGAGATGGGTTCATACCTTTCCCTAAAATAAGTGAATGAAATGAACTCGACTGGAATTTGAACTCTGTTATCCGATTCCTCAATCCGCTATCTATTACACTTTTATACTTAACCCAACACAAATACACACAGATTATATATATATATATATATATATATATGAACATGAACCTTCACACGAAAACCAGCGAATTTTAAGACGGTTGCTGTCTTTGAGTCCCTTATGATTTGCAATGTCGTTCAGGAACATGTGAGACTTTTCATTTCCTTTATCTGATTGCAAGATGTCATGCTAATGCACTCGATACGTTCGAAAGAAGAATGCCAATGGTACATTTTGACGGATTAGGCTTGTTCATTTCCATATTATACACTCAATTTCTAACCTTTTTTCTAATCCCTATGAGATTAGAAAGTTGATATTTAACGGGTGTATATATAAACAGTTATGTGGTCTGGACTCTGGCATGAACCCATTTTTAAACAAGGGACCACTTGGATACTAAAGTTATCCCCTATGTGAACTACATCATCATAAACTTGAGTATACTCAGTCACTTGTATCGCCGTTAAATCTGTTACTTTGAAATTCCCTTTTGTCCGATATGTTGTATATATTCATCTGTGTCACCCGCAGTGGTCGATTGAGAGATAATAATGGATAATAAAGATTTTTCGGAATGACTCTAATCCTTCTAGCGTATATCAGATACGCCTCTTCTTTTACAATAAATGTTCTTGTTTACTTTCTTTCTATCTCTAAGCTGTCGGCAAAATGCGATGTGAAATACAATGGTGTCGGATGTCGAACAGAAGAAAGACCTAATCTTTTGCCCTTTCTTGCTGAAAACGACCCCTGCAATGAAATATAACGAAAGCTGACATGATTTACTTTAACACAAAGATTGAAGATCAGAGATCCTTGTGTATCGAAATTTTGGGGAGGTAAATCGATAACACATTTTGATCATGACTTGGTAGATGAAATTAAGGAATTAATAAAAATTCCAAATTCTGCATTTTACCGTTATATATAGGAGACAGGTCACCCGGCAGTTGTCAAATCTCATTTGAAAACTATATTTTTTGAAGAGACATTTTCAGAAAACTTTTGTTGTACAGATGGCCACCAAACTCCGAGATGCATCTTCCGGCAAATGCAAGTATTTGAGTATCTATTCAAATACCAGTATCCATTAAAAATAATGTTTAAACAATTAAATTAAAAATATGATAAATTTTGATATATATAGTGCCTCCCTTTTAGGGAGATGTTTTTAATATTATCATTTAAATAGTATTTTTGTATTTTCGACCAGAATTTTCCTTTAGAGATTTTTTAGGTTATGGGTTAATAATTTTTTTTTGTACTTTGATTGAATAATAGAATCTAAGACGTCTTATCAAAGAAGTGGCAGTATGTCTAATATAGATTTATAACAAGAGACGCAGTTTTGTACTAGGCCTGTAATTGCATATACCATATTATTCATCCCTAGTTTAGGTTTGATTAGGTTTTTTTGATTTAAAACAAGATTTGCAGTCATACACTTTCTATATTATATTATAAATTTTAAATGATTTTGAGAAGTTACGGCATAAATAAGGTGTTTAATCATTTTTATATAGCAAATTCGTCCAGCTTATAATTGTTGTGCAATTGGTTGCAGTAAAATATACTATCTTTTTGTGTGCTATTTTTAATACTGGTGTCGTGTATTTTTATATTGTGTTTGGATGTGGGTTGTGATGAAGTGGGTATAGGCTCGGAGAGAGAAATCGGAGAGCCGAGTTCGAATTACACTTGAATTCGTTGCATTCACTTACGCGCAAATATCCTTGGAAAAGTTATTAATACGTCTATTCACCTTTCAGTTATGGGTTAAATAACAGTACAGATTCGGTTTTATAGCCTTGCTTGGCAACTAGTCTATCGCAAAAAGTAATAGCAATCTACTGTGGAGAAATCTTCTGCTCCCTTAGTCATGTCTCGAAAGAGACATGATCACTCAATCATATATCCCGTATGACTGGCAGACTGGTAGTATGTTTAAGCGTATACAATTGTTTTTCCGGAAGACAAAAAGTTTGCTTAACAGATAGCAACGCATAAATATTTGTCCCAATATGTAGCAATAGCAACGCATAAATATTTGTCCAAATATGTAGCAATAGCAACGCATAAATATTTGTCCCAATATGTAGGTAAGAATCTAAGGTACCATTTACAATCAATATTAAGCCACAAACATGTCTGATTCTTTTTTTCAATCCAGTGCATAGCAAAATACGAAGAAAATTACAAATTTTCAAAGTGGCTATAATAAATCTATTTTCTTTTTTTTTTTTGGTGGGAATATTGAGAATTGTGGATACCGGTACTCATATTCGTCAGGTATTAGTAAAGGATTACAAGTGAGAATAATGATTTTTTTCTCATTATAGACTCGAGAAGTAAATTGAACAGATGTCTTAATCACCAGTCAGCTTCACAGACACAAACAGATCTACGTGTATATTAACAGACAGGTACAGGTAGATATAAATAGATGGCTTAAGAAATACTGATAAATACAAAGAGATAGATAGATAGATAGAGATAGAGAGAGAGAGAGAGAGAGAGAGAAATTTATAGATAGAAAGAAAGATAAATAGAAAGATAGAAAGAAAGAGAGATAGATAGATAGAGAGATAAGGATAGACTGAAAGAGACAGATATGAACAGACTGAAAAAGATAGATAGATAGATAGATAGATAGATAGATAGATAACACAATTTATTTTCAAACAAGAACCTTTAACAAATAATCAGAAGATGTGAAGAAAATTTTATTTTGCAAATTAAAATTTGGTAAACCTATCACCAGGAGATCAGTTTTTTTCTCCCATGCATCAAATTGATCAGTTTTCTTATTGTGTGCATTTCTTTGTCCAGCCAGAATCCATGTAGAATTAAATAATTTTTCTCTTGCAAATTTTAGAGACATTTTTTTAATTTCACGATCCATTATGCTCAGACATATTCAGTAGAATCTATATAAGGAAAAATCAATTTTATTGGTATATATTCGGTAAGAAAATCGGTTCATACATTTTTGGACTTGCCATTCTCAAGTTCATTTTGCTATATCAAATGAGGTTATGTTTTCCATATAAAAAGGTCTTGTTTTTATCCAAATAAACACCAATGAAAATTGTGCGAAATGGATTTTCTTGGTAGGTTGGGAAATAATAATGAAATAATAAAAACCGACAGAATTGTACAATAGGCAATACCATAAAAAATAATTTTTTCAATAATATTTTTCATATTATTATAGATTATGCCTACGAGATAACTAAAAGGGAGAGAGATTATAAAAATCGATAGAGAGTCCAGTTTGTAATGAAAATTTGATGTAAGCTGAACCCTCGACAGAAGAAAATTACCAATGTAAATTCATTGTAAATTGATTCTCTCCGGAAGCCAGTTGGTAATGTAATTCGGTTGTAAATTAATCTCGCTACAAAAAAAGTTTCCAATTGGAAATTCTTTGTCAGTTGATTCCTATACGGAAGCCATTTGGCTATGCAAATTAGTTGTCAGTTGATCCCTCAACGGGAAATGTAGCCCCTCAGTTGGAAATGTAAAGTCGTTGTAACTGATTCCTCTATAAATTTTATATTCGTCGTAAATTGATCCCTCTACGTAACCCGGCGGTAATTTGTAATGTAAATTCGTTATAAATTGAAGCCTCTGTAGAAGCAAGATGGCAATGTAAATTCGTTTTAAATTGTTCCCTTTCTCGTAACCATCTGGAATATAAATTAATAAATGTACGAAAGCCAGTTGACAATGAAAATTCTTTGTAAATTGATGCTTCTACGTAAACCAAAGGTGATGTAAATTAGTTTTAAACTGATCCTTCCTCGGAGGTAGTTTGTATTGTAAATTCATTGTAACTTGATCCCTCTCCGGAAACCAGTTTGTAATGTAAATTCCTTGTATGTTGAAACCTTTGCGGAAGCCAGCTGGCACTGTAAATACATTCATCTCAGTTAACCTGTTGGCAATGTGAATTTGTTGCAAATTGTTATCTCTGCGGAAGCCAGTTACCAATATAAATTTCGTTCGTGAGCTGAATGGGGATGTAAGTTTTTATTAAATTCAACCATCTCCGAAAGCCAGTTAGCGATGTAAATTTGTTTTAAGTTGAAACCTCGTTGGAAGGTTGTTGGCAATGTAAATTTTTCGTAAACTGATCCTTTTATGGAAGTCAGTTTGTAATGTAAATCCATTGTAAATTGGTCTCTCTCCGGGAGCCACTGGCAATGTAAGTTGATACATATACGAAAGCCAATTGACAATGCAAATTCATTGTAAATTAACCGCTGTAAGAAGAGATGTAATGTAAATTCGTTGTAAATTGAAGCCTCTGTGGAAGTAAATTGACAATGTAAATTCGTTATAAATTGTTCCCTGTCTCGAAGCCAGCTGGCAATGTAAATTGATCCGTATACAAAAGCCAGTTGACAATGTAAATTTGTTGTGAATTTATCCCTCTAAAGATAAACAATGGTAAATGTAATTTTTTTGTAAATTGATCCCTCTAAACAATCCACTTGGCAATGGAAATTCATTCGTAAAGCAAACCCTTAACGGAAGTAAGTTGTCAATGTAAATTCGTTGTAAATAGATGCCTCTATGTAATCTAGCTGGAAAATATCAGTTCTTTGTAAATTGATCCCTCTACGGGAAGAGATGGGAATATAATTTTGTTGTAGATTTATGCCTTTTCCGAAAGACAGTTTGTAATGTAAGTACTTTATATATTTATCTATCTACGGAAGCCATTTGAAAAATCTAAATTCATTTTAGATTGATCACTCTTCGCTGTTAAGTAGGAAATGTAAATTCATTGTAAATTCTTTCCTCTCCGAAAATCAGCTGGCAATAAAATTTTGTTGTAAATTCGTTGTAAGTTAATCCCTCTACGCCAGCCAATTGAAATGTAAATTCATTTTAAATTGACTACACTTCAGAAGACAGTGGGCAATGCGAATTGATCCAGCTGCGTAAGGAGATTAGCAATGCAAATTCGTTATGAATTGAACCCTCTACAGAATTCCCTTGGCAATGTAAATTCGTTGTAAGTTAATCCCTCTACGCCAGCCAGTTGAAATGTAAATTCATTTTAAATTGACTACACTTCAGAAGACAGTGGGCAATGCGAATTGATCCAGCTGAGCAAATTCGTTATGAACTGAACCCTCTACAGAATCCTGTTGGCAATGTAAATTCGTCGTATATTAAACTTTCTACAAGATTCAGTTGATAATGTAAATTCCTTATAAACTGATTCCTCTTCGGAAGCCTGTAGACAATTTAAATCCGAAGTAAACTGATCCCGCTACGGAAACCAGTTGATAATGTAAATCCGTTGTAAATTGATGCCTCTACGAAAGCCTATGTGCAATGTGATTTCGTTGTAAATAGAATTCTCTGTTGGAGCTAGTTGGATATGTAAATTCTTCACTATACATAAACCTGTTGGAAATGTAAATTAGTTGTAAGTTAAGCCCCCTAAGGCATCTAGTTAGCAAAGTAAATTTATAGAAAATTGTTTCCACTATGGAATCTAATTGTTAATTTAAATTATTTGTAAATTTATTCGTGTACAACAGCAAGTTGACAATGGAAATTATTTGTAAATTTATCCCTCTTCGTAAGTCAGTGGGCAATGTATATTTGTTGTAAATTTATCCCTCTTCGAAAGCTGAAAATTCATTGTAAATGAATGTTTGTATGGATTTCAGTTAACAATGTATATTCTTTGTGAAATGATTCCTCTACGACAGGAACATGGCAATGTTTATGCGTTGTAAATTGATCATTCTATGGAAACCAGTTGGCAATGTAATTTCATTGTAAATTGATCCCTCTCTGGATGTCAGTAGGTTAAGTAAATTTGTTGTGAATTGATTCGTCTTCGGAAGAGGACAGGCAATGATAATTAATTGTACATTGATGTATGTATGTAAATTGGTTGTGAATTCATTCCTCTACGGTAGGCACTAGATAATATAAATTCATTGTAGATGTATAATTCTATAGAAATTAGTTAACAATGTAACTTCGTTGTGATTTGCTCCCTCTCCGTAAATCAGTGGGCAATGTAAATTTGATGTAAATTGGTATTCGAAGAGAGCAGGCAATGGTAATTTATGGTAAATAAATGTTTGTATGGATGTCCCTTAATGATTTGAATTTATTGTGAATTGATTCCTCCTGAGGGAACTTGATAATGCATATGTGCTGTAAATTGATCATTCTATGGAAGGCAGTTGGAAATGTAAATTTCTTGTGAATTGATCCCAGTCTGGAAACCAGTTTGCAATAGAAATTCATTGTAAATTGATTATGTATGGATAATAACACAATGCAAATTCGTTGTCAGTTGACCCCTATACGATGGGGTACTTGATAATATATATTCGTTGTAGAGTGATCATTCTATGGAAACCAGTTGGAAATGTAATTTCGTTTGTAAATTGATCACCCAACAGTGAGCAAAGTAAATTTGTTGTGAATTGATCTTTCTACGGAAGGCACATGGTAATGTACATGTGTTGTAAATCGATCATTCTATGGAAGCTAGTTGGCAATGTAAATTTGTTGTGAGTTGATCCCTCTCTGTAAGTCACTGATCAAGGTAAAGTTGTTGCAAATTGATCACTTTTTGGAAACTAGTTGGTAATGGAAATTCAGTGTAAATTGGTGTCTGTATAGACGTCAGTTATAAATGTAAATTCATTGTGAATTGATTCCTGTACGGAAGGCGCTTAATAATGTATATTTGTTGTAAACTGATCATTCTATGGGAGCTAGTTGGCAATGTAAATTCGTTTTAAATTGATCCCTCTTCGTAAGTCAGTGGGCGATGTAAACTTTTTTGCAAATTTATCCCACGTAATATGCCAGGTGAAAATGTAAAACCCTCGTAAATTGATCCCTCTATGATAAACAAATTTTACATTGGACATGTTTTTGACAATAAAAGGAATGCTTGATGGACTTGTTTAAATAGGTTTCAGAACAGGAATTAATTGTAAAATTCAAATATTACTAGGAGATCAGTCAGTCAGTCAGTTAAATTCCATTCGTGATACACGCTTGGGCGAACATGTCTCGAAAGGGACATGACTGACTAGGCAGAAGATAGTCCCGCAGTAGGTTTGCCATTACTTTCTGTGGTAGCGTGGTTGCCATCCAAAGCTATAGAACCCAATCTGTCCTGTTATTTAACCCATAACTTGAGGGAAAAAAGAATTAATACCTTTCCAAAGGGTATTTGCGCGTAAGTGAATGCAACACATTCAACTGGAATTCAAACTCAGCTCCCCGATTTCTTGTGCTGGGCCGATACCCACTGCACCACAACGCACATCCTTACTATGAGATAGATAGGATTAAATGTTCGCAAGGGACATGATCGCAAATCTCCTTATTTGAAAGTAGCAATAACATCAATAATAATAAGAGAAACAAAAAGCATCAAAATAAGCGGAAATGTTTAATGATTTCAAATTTAAACTTCAAAACAAACTTTTTATTTGTTACTTTTAGTATTTTGCGTTTAATAAGAGCATGCACTACTAACCTAGAGAGATATTTTTTTTACCTCGAGTTGTACAACCTCAGAAGTTTTTGGTAATAACCACCCTCTGATCTTATCTGCTATTTGATAGTATTCTGAAAATTCACCTTGCAAAAACCTTTGAGCGAGAGTGTCTTGGCAAAATAATCGTTCCTTGAACATTGTGGACTTGCACTACAGATTCGCAAGCTAAGAACTGTACAAAATAATAAAAACCATTTCACTTGTTCTTAAATAGTTTCGTCAGATCGAGACTTTCATGTGGACATCTTGCTTGACATCAACCCCGTTCAGAAATTTCTAAACTATTACCTGTAGACAACAGCTTTGGTTAAATAGAAACCTGTTGCTCTGTACAAAGGCATCCTTCTTTTAACATTGTGAACTGGTGCTAGAGAATTATAAAAGAACTGTCCCTAAAAATAAAATCTACATCACTTTGGGACTTTCTACAGCAGCAAAAACTACAATGAATAGGGAATATAATTCGAAGAGAAAATAA
>JBBBDQ010000939.1:787500-860000 GCA_037127315.1 Ascarosepion bandense
TATTCTATTATTAATTTATTAATTCTTTTTATATGATCATTTTTCCCCAAGCAAGGCAGAACTACCACTGGTGCGCAGGGGGGTACATAAAATGTGAGTGAAGAAAAAGAGAGACAGGTCACAAGGAGTGTCAGAGAATGGGTAGGAGAAGGATGAAAACACTGGTGTGAAGAGAGTAGAGTAAAAAGGGAGAAGAACATGATAGAATGGTTGTCAGGGAAAGGATGCAAGTCAGTGAAGTAAGAGATAGCATTTGACATTGATTTAAATTATTGGAGATTGTGGCTGTAAGGGAAGCAAGTATACGAACGGGAATTCCACAGGTGGGAAGTGCGAGAAAAGAAGCTGTACAATAGAAGTTGCAGTTATATTTAATTAGTTTCACTGTAAAAGGATGGGACCCAGTTTGTGGTCTAGTAGTTTGAGTAAATTTATGCAGAGGCGGAGCAGAAGCCGTGAAAGTATTCGTAAAAGAGACAGAAGGAAGCCACATTACGTCGGTGTGAAAGTGACTGGAGTTGAGCTAGCAGGCTGAGATCTATTTTATTGCAGATTCTCCATTGGATTTTGTCAAGAACCCCCGGATCAATTTCAGGGGCACCCGACCAAATATGACAGCAGTATTCAATGCATGGGCGGATGTTGGATTTAAATATGCGCAAGATGGATTCAGATGAGAAAAACTTCCTGGCTCTACACAGTGTATCAACCTTCCTAGCAGCAGATTTAGCTATGGATTCAATGTAGTCATTCCACTTGAGGTCTGCTGGGAAAGTTAGGCCAAGGAAGTGCAGTGTTGTGCTTTCAGGGAGATTAGCCTGATCCATGCTGACAAGGAATACAAGCGGTTCTCTATGGTGGCTAAAGGATAGCAGCTTAGTTCTGGAAGCATTAAAATTTACAAGCCATTTCTTACCCCAGTCCACTACAGATTGAAAGTCCTTTTCAAGATCATCAGCGAGGTCTACTGTGTCATCCTCGGCAAATTTCTTATCGAGGCGGGAGTAAATTGTGGTGTCATCAGTGTATATGCCTACTTGGGATCTGATAACACCAGAGAGATCGTTGATGAAGATCGGAAGAAGCGTAGGACCTAAAATAGATTCTTCAGGAACAATAGCATTCGTATGATAATATCTGGAGGCATGTTCCATTCAATACTACCTTCACTCCTCTATTTGAAAAGAACGACTGGATTAGATCAAACAAGCGTCCAGTTATTTTATAGCCGAGTAGCTTGCGTAGAAGGCCAGCTTGCCAGACTGTTGAATGTTTTGGAGATATCTAGAGCAACAGCTCGAGCTTCGCCGTCATTTTTGAGAGCCTGGTCTGTATACTCTGTGTTGGACGTTAGCATATCAACAGTAGACCTGGTGAAGCGGAAACCATTCTGTTTATCGGAGAAGAGACTGTGGGCTCTGAGATGTTGAACCACTTCAGCATTGATAATAGCCTCGAACACTTTGCCAAAAATCGGTAGGATGCTGACAAGGCAATAATTAGAGGGGTCTGATGATTCTACAGATCTTAAATACTGGAACAACAGAGGAGGACTTCCAGCAGGAAGGAAAGCAAGAAGCAGAGAGGCAATAGTTGTAGAGTTTGGAGAGAACAGAGGAGAGTTCAGGGGCACATTTCTTCAGGACAATCACTGAGATTGGTCAGCTCTGCTCGCCTTATAGGGCCCAAGCTTTGAAATGATGTTAGAGGGGGTAATGTGAACATCATTAAATTGAGCCTCAGTTCTAAGTGATAAGTCGAGTGTGGGTACCCAAGAAGAATCAATTATTCAGTTGGTGCAGAATATGCAAGCAAAACAATCGGCCTTGTTCGCTGAAGATTAAGGACCTCAAATTTATTGATTAAAGAGGGGATTGGGGGCTTGCTGTTGTTTGACAAATTTTTACAGAGCCGCCAGTAGCATTTGGAGCTTAACTTGCGGAATTCCATATACAGCTTCATTCTGTCAGCAATTAACAGCTTAGCATCAGTTAAGATACTTTTGCACTCATTACAAGCAGAGGCAAAAAGCTCCTATTATGGTCAGATGCGTAGCTCCGATAAAGAAGTGATTTCTGAGGGCAACAGGGGAGAACCCGGGTGACGAATGGAGTTTAAGTCGTATATTCCTGGCTGGGATGAAAGCATTGATGCCAGCTTTAACCCAAGAGGAGATCTCGTATGCGCAGTCTTCAACGGAAAGATTAAGAACTTTGTTCTAAGGAATGTCACACAGGAAATCATAGAACAGCTCTCAGTCTGCTCTGTGGTAGCAGTAAAATATTCTGTTGGTCGGTGGTTCCTGAGGGGAGTGGGAGTGGAAGGAGATATTAACGGAACCCCCAAGTGACAGACACATGTAGGAATAATCTGGAGATTCAAGAGACATTACCCTAGTTAGTGGGAGATGTTTGCTGACATAAACGTCGATTCCATGCATATGGACATTGGAGTCCTTCTTAAATAACTGATGGTAACCAGAGATATAGAAATCAGAATTAAGAAGAGAAAGGTCAAGGTTCGTTTCACAGATAGCTAAGCTGTCATGTGAGTTTACGTGGAAGAAAGATTCAACTCTGCAAAAGTTGGTCCGGATACCACGAATGTTCGAGAAAGAGATGTTAACAGGTTTAGGGAATTTTGGTTTAGCTGGTTTAGTTTTAATTCTTACTTTGGGTGATGTGAAAATTAAAGATTTTTTTGGTAAGGAGAGGCCTAGACCACCTGAAATTTCCTTGACCTTTTCTATACCTACTTTTACGGTAATTGTTTTGTAGAGCATTGCTCTTTAGTATTTCAGCTTGACGGATCTAAGTGCAGTAATAGATTTGGTTGCTAGGTTTCATAATTTCACTGTTAAAATTATTAGATGTAACTATAATTTTTATTTTAACAGTTTATTCTCTCGAACTTTTAGCATGTGGAAGTCACTTCAAATACGATTTTAATAAATTAATATTTACCATCAATCGTGATCTGATTTTCTTTCAATAATGTTTTTCAGTTTCTTTATCTCTCAGAAACCACCTTTGTCTTAGTGCCTTTATCCCTTTTTGGGGGGTGAAGTTATGACAATATGTGTGTGTGATTCGCAACAGGAATTTAAAATGTTCCTTTTCTATCGAAAAAACCACGTCTTTGGTGGAAGTTAGACGATGACAGAACTATAAATGAAGAATCAGTTACCTACTTTTCGACTCTGAGTCTGTTAATCTTAATTTCAGGGTTGAATAACTACGTTGTCAACTTAGACATATATATCCATTAAGAATAACGGTTATAGTATCAAAAGAAGTAGTATCACTAAAATTAAACATTAATTTCTCAGAAACCCACTATATATATATATATATATATATATATATATATATATATAACGATCAGGCTCATAGTTGATATTGAGTGTTAGCTTTTTCCTTTTTATTGATAATATTTCCATGGAAGATGCTATTATATTTCTATTATCAATGAGTATTTCAGGAATACAGTTTGGTAGGTCTCTATGTGAATTTAAAAGAGACCTAATAGAGCTATGATCAGAGAGATGTAATGTGAGTATTCTTGTTCAACATGTAGTAGTATATCCAATATAATTATTTATGAATTTGGATTGATCAAGAATACAGTTGTTTAAAGGATGTAAATAATACTGGTTCTCTGCATGACTTTACATACATACATAAAACAATCTATATATTAAGTAAAACGTAAAATGAAATTTCTCTTTAATAATGGCAAAAAGTATCTCGCTGATTTCGGAAGATTTTAATATAATTCATATACTATAAAGAAAGAAATTATAAAATCATGTGAAAAATATATAAAACACTTAACAATAGCACCATTTCTGTCATTTTAAAAGAACTAACGTATATATATATATATATATATATATATATATATATATATATATATATATGCGTGTGTGTGTGTATGTGTATGCGTATGTGTGTGTGTGTATGCGCGCGCGCGCGCGTGTGTGTGTGTGTGTGTGTGTGACATAACGATATATATTTTTATATATAAAGAAAAATATTGGGAAAAATTGTAAGACTAAGTTTAAAATGTTACTTGTGACATTTAGAATATTTTAGAGAAAAACAGTTTTAGAATTTAAACAAAAAGATATAAATTCATCAATACCCGCGTTGATGCACATGTGTAGTCATTTCGTAGCAACATAACACATTTAATCCGACGATATCCTGAAGAATAAAACGAGTCACAAGTAAACTACTTCCACTTCATCATACAATTTTCAAATATATATATATATATATGCAATTTGTTATATATATTATATTATTTATATATTATATATGCGCGGTACTTATTTGAAAGCGCTCAATATCAGTGATAGAGCTAAGATATATTCAGTTGGATTGGTGTGAGTTTGTGACCCTGAGTTTCAAGCTTTTCCGTCCGTCAGACAAATTTGTCTGATGATCGCAAAAGCATGAAACCCAGGGTCACAAACTCACACCAATCCAACTGAATATATATATATATATATATATATATATATATATATATATATATATACGTGTGTGTGTGTTTCTTTTATTATATTTTTATTTAATAATCCGACAGATATTATCACTATAATATTCTAGAAATCATATTAAAGAACCGATACGAACGTGTGCTTCCCTTAATAGGAAAAACCATTGTCAGTTTCGACGTGTTTTAAATCAACTTGGCCCCGAAGGTTCTTTGCGATGAAGTAAAGCTGATTAATGAGTAGCGTCTAAAAAACAGTTGGTTGAAAAATACATTTTTTTCTCCTTTTAACTACGTCTGCAGACTACGTAATAAATAGTTAGTCAAAATAACCACGGTGAATTTTATCCTGCCAGCAGAAGGGAACAGACGTCCGAGATTATGCAATCCATAGAAAGCGCACATGCGCTGATGGTCAGGTCAGAAACTAGTAACAATCCCCAAAGCGACACCAGATCCTCCGGCTCACTACTTTCCGATACACAGACACATAGAGACGTCGCATAAGCGCTTATAAATGCCGATACACACACGCGACACATTTGCCAATACGCACATACATACACTTTAGCCCAACGCGAGCACGCCAAGGTTAATTTATGAATAAATCTATTTTATATTTGGTAAACCGTATTTTTTGTTTTTGTTTCAAATTGTTGCTTGCCTAAATATGAACACGTAACTATATTCAACAAGTGTCAAATTAATGCAAATTTCTTCAAAGACTTTGGAGACATTCATATTTGCTCAGTTTCGAATACTAATTTAAATAACTCAACTTCTCAAGAAACAATGAATTTTTAAATTTAGCATTCCGACAAGTTTTATTAAATTTAGCATGACTAAGAGGTACGCGGGTTCGAAACTTGCCAAAGCTGTAATTGTTTCTTGAGTAAGATTTCTCGCATATTCAAACAGATATACGAATAAATATTCTGCTAATAATTTCATAATAAAACAAACGACTACTTATATATAGGTATCCATTAAAAATAACGTTTAAAAGATTATATATATATATATATATATATATATATATATATGTATATATATATGAATTACGAAAATCAACCGATGACGCAAATCACGATTCAAGCTAGAAACCTATTGTAAACTATGTGCTGAAATTTAAAAAAAAAACTGTGTGGAAACTTAAAGAAAAATGACAAATATTTTAATTTAGCATGACTAAGAGGTACGCGGGTTCGAATCTTGCCAAAGCTGTAATTGTTTCTTGAGTAAGATTTCTCGCATATTCAAACAGATATACGAATAAATATTCTGCTAATAATTTCATAATAAAACAAACGACTACTTATATATAGGTATCCATGAAAAATAACGTTTAAATATATATATATGAATTATACGTTTATATATATATATATATATGAATTACGAAAATCAACCGATGACGCAAATCACGATTCAAGCTAGAAATCTATTGTAAACTATGTGCTGAAATTAAAAAAAAAATGTGTGGAAACTTAAAGAAAAATGACAAAAATTTTAATGCGATCTGGAGTACATTACGAAAGGCCAGATATTGCAACGGTGATGATGATTTCAGATTGTGGCGAGAAGGAAAGTTAGCTGTAGTATCATTTTCAAGAACGATAAAAATTACTAAATGAAAAGTCTTGAATAATGTCCTGATTTATACACATTAGGAAATACATTTTGGATTCATATAAACCCGGATGAAATATTTGCAATATTATTTCTCTAATCTTGAGTAATTCCTCCCCTAATTTTAGACTGTGGGTTACGCGTTTTAAAATTCCTTTTGTGTGTTCAAAATAAAGCGCTAGGAAATAGTCTGACTATACCAAAAACTTAAAACCATGGTGGATAATCAACTAATCTTCCAAATTTTAATATTTAAAAGCTTTGCATGTTAAATCTTGATTTTCTATCATTTATTTTTTTCTTTAAATGTGTATTGAGAACTTCTAATACAACTGTCTAATGTGACTATATATATATATATATATATATATATATATATATCGCTCATTAAGTAAAATGAATTAGAGAACTCTAGCTATTGGGCGCGTATAATGATAATATATGCACAAAAAAGTCTGCCTTCTTCTTCTTCTACCGAACGCCCATAGCCCAGAGGTAGAATCGCCGACTGACGCCAATTCGGTCGGGTTTCAATCCTGGGTTAAAAAGCAGTCGGAGTCTAACCGTACTGATGAGCTGTGATACAGCGAAACAGATCTGTCCGCGGATGACAATATATATATATCACTTCACAGTGTCGGATCTTAATTTTGTTGAACTCTGTTTATAGCTATAATCAATATTTGAAGTTATCGTTCCGTCAGATTTATTCAGGTTCGCAAACCCTTAGGAAGACGACGATTATTGATTATGGCCGAGGTGAAGAAACCCTTGGGAGAGCCTAAAGGTTTTCGTGAGTATTTTAAAGGTTAACGTTATAAACACAAACATTATTATTGACTACTGACTCAGAAAGCCTCAAGATACTGCGTATGAGAGCGATTTCATGTAACGGACAATCTTCAGGAACTGAAGGAAATAAGAACAGAAACGAAAAAGAAAATTCAAAGTTCAGTGCTGCCAAAGATAGAGTTAGGGTTAGGGTTAGGGTTAGCTGCCTGATCTCTGAGGTGACACGCAGGGTCATTTAGAAGCAAATATCAATATAGTACGAAAGAATACACACTGCAAGTTGGGTCTCTGTGTCGCGCCAGAATGTTGTTCTCGTCAAAATCTTGCACATTGCATTTAATACAGTACAATGGCTGGTCGGGTGCGCTTGCTATTCATCTCAAGGTTCTTGACAAAATCCTAAAAATGATCTGCAATATAATCGGACCTGACTTGGCATATCGGTTTTAGTCACTTTCTCACCGATGTGATGAAACTGTTTTCTGACTTTTCTATAAATATTTTCATGGCAACTGCTCTGACGAGCTTTTCCCTAGTTCCACGTGAATTTAAGCATGCTACTGGATGTGCATTGGGGTGCAGTGGAATTCCACTATCACTTACGCGCAAATACACTTGGGAAAGGTATTAATCCGTTTCTTCCCTCCAGTTATGGGCTAAATAACAGGACAGATTGGGTTATATAGCCTTGGCTATAGAACCCAATCTATCGCAGAAAGTAATGGCAACATACTGCAGGATAATCATCTGCTCAGTCAAGCATGTCTCTTTCGAAATATGATCGCCCAAAGCGTGTATAACGTATGTTACTTAACTGACTGATTAAATTTTCATTTATCTCCCACCCATTTAACATTGAATTAGTTTAATGTAACCTCATTTCTACTCGAACAGTTTCTTTTCTCGCACTTTCTGTCTGTGGAACTCCCTTCCGTTTATTTTTCTCCAAAAATTTAAAGGCAACGTCAATTGCCATATTCTATCTTCTTGAAACCTGTTCTTCTTTAATTCTTTCTTCAATATACTCCCTGCATCCAGTCTTTTCTTTCATTGTAACTCCCTGCGCCCTAGTGGTGGTCCCATCTTGTTTGGGGTGTTCAGTCTATGGTATCGTCAGCATTCTTTTGTAGAACTACAATTTTGTTGCTTCAGTTTTCTTCTTTTGTGAAAAGATTGCCCAACATTCACTGTTATGTAGAAGGACTCATCTTACATAACAGTTCAGTACTATTTTATTTATTTCTAATACTTTTCTTTTCTTAATAATTTGCTTATATTTTTGAAGACCACTTTCTCTATCCGGATGCGCCTTCTAATTTCAGTGTCGTTCTTTCCTCCCCCTGCTAAAACATTTCTCAGATATTAAATTGTTCTACTTGATTAACACAAATTAATTCTTTTAGTTTTATTATAATCTGAAAATATCATAATTAATTTCAAAAAACACATTATCAGTTACAATTTTAATACCTAAATGCAATATTGACTTAAAAGTGAAACTAAAGACTAAATTTATCATCACGAGACAAGGTGCCCAACACTGACGTCTTTTCTCGCTCGGGTCTGCCCACCACGTTCACATTCCTTAAACAGCGTAGACCAGGGGTTTTCAAACTTTTTGACTTATCCCTTTATATTTACTCTATAAACGCTTATGAAATTTAAACATAAATGTTTACTAAAAATAGCTTATAGTTTTGCATTAACGTAGTAAAAATTGGTTTTAAGCTTACTTTAGACATAAGTGTTCAAATAAAATAAATTAATACTGCATGTTGATACAAAATGTAACAAAATTAAATTTAAATTGCTTTGAATTTCACGTGATGAGTTAATCCACGGACCCCCTATCTTATCCTTGCGGACCCCCTGTGGTCCGCGAACCACAGTTTGAAAACCCCTGGCGTAGACTTCTCTGGCTAGACCATGTTCACCGCATGCCAGACATCCGCATCCTAAAAGACTTCCTGTATGGAGTACTGACCTCTGAAAGAAGACGCACTGGGCGGCCACAGTTGCGGTATTGTGACAACGTTAAACGTGACACGAAGGCTGTAAGTAACAACACGGAGTCATGGGAGATCGTAGCACTCAACCAGTCCAAGTGAAGAGGAACCCTTGCCCAACAACTCAAAGGGGAGGAGCAGCTGACACAAGCCTCTATGGAGCGGCGGGTTCGCAGAAAGCAAAGTGACAGACCAGAAACAGAACATAAATGCAGCCTCTGCAACAGGGATTTTCTCTCCCGCATCGGCTTCTACAGTCACACACACCGATGGCCCAGCCAAGCAGACAACTAGGTTGCTACCCATGGTCAACCCTGACTGACCCAAAAAGAAAAGAAGGCTTAAAATTTGGAAAGGCATTGAGAATATTAAAAAGATAGAGAATCCTAGTGCTAGCAAACTTTACTAAAGAGTCAATATAGGTGAACTAGTTAAAAAACTAGTCTCGCAAGGCCATTAGTATTGTAGGGAGGGGTATAGAAAAAGAAAGCGATAAAGTAATTTTAAGAAAGAAAAGATAAAAGTATCAAAAAATAGAGGTAGACAGAAAGAAATAGAATGAGCAGATTAAAAACATGAACGCGGGAGAAAAACAAATACGTAAAAACGAAGGAAAAGTTGTAACAAAGAAAATAGATAAAAATACAAAAATTACGGTAAAAAGAGATAAATCACAATAGAACCTATAAAATGCCAAAATAAATGGAAGGAAAATAAAATATGGTTGACAGCGAAAGACTGTCTTTGAAAAAACGAAGATAATAAGAGAAATAGAAATGAATATATTATTTTAAAATGTCATAAAGATTCCAAAATGGTGACATTTTGTATGTTTTCAGAAATAATTAGTTAGAATAATAAAAAAAGGCAGGAACACCAAATAGGGAATTATAAAATTGTTAGTTTAGGAGATGAAGATATTGAGCAGATTTTAGCTGCCTTAGCGGCAACCTTGTTCAACAAAACAAGATGCTACAAAAACCAAAATACAAAGAACTTCAGTCACATTCGTATATAGCTTCTTCAGATCTACTCTAGTGTGCAACCCGTTCAAGGATATCTAAATTATCAGCTGCATAGAACGGCCTTCTCATAAAACATGACTTCATGTGAATGAATCTTGTAGGTGTTAGAGACGACAATTATTCATTCGATGTTGTAAATTGGTGATACAAATTCAGAAAGTACTTAAGCAAATAGCAACAGGCATATAAGTTAGAGATTTTCAACAGTAAAAAACTAAAAACTAAAATCGGACAGCATATTAACTCTTTCATTAACTCTCTCTCTCTCTCTCTCTTGAGTGATTGCTGAACTTTGTATTGGATGGACACTAAGAAGCAAAAGTTACTTTGAACGAAAGCAAGTTAAAATCGTCATTCTTTGTCTGCAGTATGCAATAATCAACAATATTTCCTTAAATTAAAAAAATTCTGCCTAATTATATTTTACCCACCCACCTCCACACCGAGGTTGCGATTAATAAATTGTCGTCTGAATGACGCAATAATGAAAATAAAACTGACATCTTATTTTAACAGATATATTTACCAAAATCACACAAAAATATCTTGAAATAATAAAGAGTAAATTTATTTCATAAAATCGCCATTAACTTCAGAATGTCATGCATCACATCTGGACTGTTTACTTGTTTAAGATGATGACTGCTGCAGTAATCCTTGTCTACAGTTAATCTTTGGCATTACAAGGAAGTTACAGCTTAGAGAATTAGGTGGCTACATCTAATAAGCGAGTGGTCACATAAATTGTCTGACAACCATAAGGGTTCTGTTGCCATGCGTGGGATATTCCAGCAGTCACTCTCTTGACCCAGAGCAGCGCTATCTCTTTAAGACAATTAATTTAAGTCTCATTGATGGGTCTGAGGTTCTGTGGGAAGATGAATAGAAGCATAACGTTGCCATCGCTAGTTATAAACTTCAAACATCTTCGCAATCAGCATTGGACTCATCCAACTCTTTCTGAATTCTCTTTCTTGTTCTCAGACTGACAATCAATCACACTGATTGTATAGGAACTTCCGGGGCGAGTACCAAGCGGTACAGCATGTCCTTATACATCAGTGATGTTTATTGACTCAATTCTTAAAGAATATAACGTATGTTTATATAAAACAAACGGTATGTACGTAAAAACATTCTCAAATGAACATACGTAAAACCAATAAACAATATCTACTGAACACACAAACACACGCATAATTACAAATATACATATGCTGCCTACCTCGACAAAATAGAGTTTTTATACACTTACGTACATGTAGCAATACTCACGGTTTTTCAGGCAAGCATAGAACTTCCTTTAAGTTCTTGAAACTTCAGATGGACTCATCATTTCTCCTTGAATTCGGAATGCCACAAATTTTACTGACATTGGTTTGAAAAGGTTACCTGCACGTGATGCATGATAAACCAATGAAAATCCAAAACGCAAATATAATAAATTTACTCCGCATCACATTTTCTGAGGAAGTTTTAATACAAGTGAAATATCTTAGATCGATAAACTTTTTCTATTTGCTCGTTATTTTATAATTCTGTCGGATTCTGATCCATATTTGATGATTATCTGGTCCCAACTCATACTTATATGACTTATATGTGAGATATTTGCACATATTGAGCAAGGCATGAATAGATTAATAGGTAACTTGATGTTACATCGAAATTCGTTACTAACATTCTCATATCTCTTTCAGACTTATTGAAACCATGAAGTTGGCAGCTTCCTACGTGACACTTTACATGAAAGAGACGCCGTACTCGTGATACAAATCTGCCAATCATATTAACTCAGTGACAACCAGCTGTTTCAAAATAGGCAGCTGAGCAGGTGAAATAGTAGGTCATTCTGTGCAGATCGTACGCAGATATCAACTGTGTGTTACGTCAAGTTCCCCAAGTTGTAAGTAACGTAAAATCACTCAGAACGCCGTAATTCTTCTCCTCAACTCACGGGATCAAAGCCATTATCTACGTTGAGTTGGTAAACAGGGTGGTCAAGCTTTAGATTAATATGGTAGCCATACATGTTCCTGCAGAATCCTGGACCCTTCCATTAGCAATTGTTGGGTAAGTTTAACTTAATACGGCTATTACGAAAGTATGGAAGAGTCGAGGGACAAATTTATTAAATTTTGAAAAAAATTATTGGTCACGAAAACGGTTCCCAGCGGGCTGTAGAAAGAGTAGGGTCCCTTTCGCGTTCTCAGGAGTGAGGAGACGGTTCAATGAATAATCTTCTTCCTGTTTTAAAATATTTGTTGTCTTTCAAAAATATTGTGACCTTTTTCGTTTGAATATTTTTGTTTTCCTTTATATTACCACTTCGATGTGCGTTGTGGTGCAATTGGATATCGGCTCGGAACGAAAAACCGAAAAACCGGAGAGCCGAGTTCGAATTCTAGTTGAATTCGTTGCATTCACTTACTTGAAAATACCCTTGCAAAATGTATTAATCCGTCGCTTCTCCCTCCAGCTATGGGTTAAATTGCAGGAAAAATTAGGTTTTATCACCTTGGTAACTATTCTACAGCAGAAATTAATGGCAACCTACTGCGTAAAAACCAGTCACGTGTCATTCGAGACATGATTGTCCAAGCGTGTGACGCGTATGATTCTTAACTGACTGACTGCTCACAATAAACTGGCACGACATTTTTTCTCTTAATTTGTTTTTAATTACGAATTCTTTCTTATTGCTATCAACTTTCTTTTAGTGGGTACATGTCTTTAGCTTGAGTTCCCTGTGATTTTAAACAGAGAAATTAATGTTAACCGGAAACAAATAAAAAATCCGGGTTCACTTTCTGTTAGGAAGTATATTTTTTTGGTAAAAGTAATGAAATATTAACCGATTCATTAAAAGGGAACATTTGCAATTCTTTGACGGAGTAAACAGTTCTACCAGTTAGTTGAAATTTATCATTTTTTTTCTTCAAACGCTTTTCTCAAGTGCACTGACTGTTATTGCTCTTTCCAGGATTGATAGAGGTTTTCTTTCTGACATTTTCTTTTGAATAGTATGGAAAGTTAATATATTCATTATGCTGTCGTTTGTTTTTAAAGTAAAATGTGCTATAAACGTTTGTTGCTACTATTGTTGAAAGTTCACAAGTTCATATTTCTGTTATTTGGTACAGTTATTTTTGATTTTGTAACTCTATTCCACAAAGATAAAAAAAAAACAAAACAAATAAGCAGTTGAAATTAATCAGGGAAAGCCATATTGTTTGTTTGAAAGAAGAATCTGCGAGATGAGATATTAAAGCAATGCAGAGTTAATTAGAGCTTCTAGTGTTGTGTCAAACAATTGTAGAAGGCTAATACTCCGATGGTGAAAATGACCAGACTCATAGTTCAAGTTCTTAAAGACCGGAAATACATACTATGATTTCCAATAAGCAGGAAGTAGCAAAGCATTTACTTAGTTTAAGGAGAACAGGAGTTGATTCAGAAGCACATATTCTAAGGACAATTTTAGGGATAGTAACGTGCAAAATCAGACAAATCTACTTCGGATGAGTCAAGAATAGAATTGGAAGAGAATTTACGAGCAAAATATTCTGTTTCATATTTGTATAAGTTGTTTACACCTGAAATTGAGTGTGAAGGGAGTACTGATAGAAGACATATTCTTATTTAACACACTGTGATAAATCTGTCAGTATCTACGAGAACCAAACTTTGAACCAAGAAGAAAACCTAGAAGTACTATTCTCATTAGGAAAGTTTAAGAATATCAATCCACAGGGCGTCACGAAGAAAATCACAAAATTACTCCCAATCAGTCCGCTGTCTTCTGAATAGGAGGTTCTTTTATAACAGACAACACAAAAGAAATATCAACATATGCTACAGTGTGATCCGAATTTCCAAAAGAACAGAGCTGTGATACCTTGGTCTCACACTTTCAGCGGACCTCAAATGGAATGACTATATCGAATCCATTGCTAAATCCGCTGCTATGAAAGTCGGTTCTCTGTGTAGGGCCCGGAAGTTTTTTCCGTCTGAATCTATCCTGCACATTTATAAATCTACCATCCGCCCGTGCATTGAATACTGCTGCCATATCTGGTCGGGTGCCCCTGCTGTTCTCCTCGGGCTTCTCGATAAGGTTCAGAGGAGGGTCTGTAATGTGATAGATACCGACTTGGCAGACCGCCTGCAGTCTCTCTCCCACCGGCGCGACGTGGCTTCCCTGTGTCTCTTCTATAAATACTTTCACGGCTTCTGCTCCGATCTAACTTAGATCACTAGTGCCCCCTAAATACGTATTTGAACGAGATACTAGATTAGCAACTAGATCCCACCCTTTTACAGTGAAACCGATAAAATTCAGCCGTAACTTCTACTCCAACAGCTTCTTTCCTCGCACTTCCCGACTGTGGAATTCTCTTCCAAACGATTGCTTCCCCGACAGCTACAATCTCCAGGAGTTTAAATGTAAGGTCAATAGACACCTCCTAACACACTAACCTGCTCCCATTCTATCAAACACTCTTCCCATCTGCCCAACCCTCATCCTCGCTATCCTTACTCATTTGTCACCTTCCTCCTGACATTCCCTATGTCTAACTACTCCTTCTCTTTACCTTCCCCTATGTAGCCCCATGCGCAATAGTGGCAGTGGAATGCCTTGCTTGGGGTGAGATGATTAAAAAAAAAAAAGGAGAGGCGACAAGGAACAAATCAAGTAAAGAAGCATATTAATCCGAATTATTAGGGAAACAAGGAGAAAAAGCTGTTACTTGATTGCGATGGAAAAATGAAAGTCTGAATACTGGCAAGATCAGTAACATTAGAATATTTCGCAAGTTGATGCGATGAGATTTAAAAACACCAAACAATAATATTTGCAGATGCATATATATATATATATATAGAGAGAGAGAGAGAGAGAGAAAGATTTATATTGTCATATATTTTGTCTAATATGTTACAGTTTTGAAAAAGAGTGTGATAAAGGAACAACAGATAGCTAGCAGAGTGCAATAAAGAAAGTTGAAATCCTGAAAGAATCACCCAAAAACTCAAGAGACAATTCCCTCGCCATCGGAATATTTTCTTGGATGTAAGCACCAAGGCCATGTATATGTATCCTAAAATATTTTCACAAAAAGGAAGATAATTTATCGGTAGCGATCTTCTTCTTCTTCTGTGTGCCCTGTCCCTTCAGGACGTAGGCGATCATGGCTCTCCGCGTCTCCCTATCCCTTGTGGTTCTTAGTATGTTTGCTCCTGTTGCTCCTGGCAACCCCCGTTCCGTCATCCATCAGATCAGACCCTGCAAATATGTTATCCGCTGCCTTCCTCTGTCTCTCCTTCCTTCTATATAGATGAGTTAAAATTAGCTTTTCAAAATGCGAAGTTGTCTGGAGAATATATACAAATTAACATAATCATATATATATATATATATATATATATATATATATATATATATATATGATTATGTTAATTTGTATATATATATATATATATACATAAAATTTAATTGAGATATATTTATTGCATTTACTTGAATGAATTATCGATTTTATAATGTATTGGTGTGTTTTTATATTACCACCCCCACCAATTTGCGCAAAGTAAAATAAAGAGAGAGAAATATATAATGACGTGTTCATTTCACTTTGTGATCGTTTTCAGCCGTGTTTGTGACGAAGTTTTGTTGCTGTAAACATCTCCGCCGTGTTTACGGAAAACAGAAACAAACTCATCCCGCGCGCAATATTGGAACGCCAGCGTTTAAAAGAAAACAGTAAAGCAGACGCTGCTAGACTGTAACCAGACGATGATCGAGATAAAATCGATGAACCAAAAGAAGAAGGCTAATCGATCGCCTCTCGAGTATTGACTGTATAATTTGATAAAACATGCATCGTTGTGATGTGGAGGGAAAAAAAAAAAAAGAAAAATAACACAATTGGTGGTAATAATAGTAATAGTAATAATAATAATAATAATATCCTGCCGCGATTTACACAACGAATAACAAGAACGACAACAACAACAACAACAACAACAACAACAACAACAATAATAATAATAATAATAATAATAATAGTAATAATAACAACAACAAAAATAATAATAATAATTATAATAATAATAATAATAATAAACTTACATAAGAAACATAACGAATACATAAGAAACAAACGAATATAAAAAAATGCAGTCCTTGTTTCCTCTCGGGGAAAACAATGTGTGTTGTGGAGTAATTACTTTGTCTAATATTTTCTTGTTCTGCATCTTTATTCTACGGAAAGCGTGCAGCGCCGTTTGTCAAACAATTCGTTTTCAAATAAGAAGGAATTGAAAATAGAAAGCAATTAAAAGACCGAACCCTGCTCACCTGGCACTAGGTGCAGAGTTGGACTCAACAAATTAGCTATATTAATAACGAAAAACAAAATAATGCATTCCATTCTAATCCATATACCAATTTATCGATCAAATTTCTTATATAAGGTTCGCGTCTCGCTCCGAAAGCTATAAAAAAATCAACAACTAAATAACGCTTAAAAAAAAACATCAAAGGTGTAAAGGAGTAATAAAAATAAAATCAACAAGCCTGTCTCTGACTTGGTTTTGCTTCTACCGCTTAACACTTTCTTTTTATTCACTTTTCTTTGCGTTTTTCTCTGGCTTCCTTAGTTACCGTGCATGTTTCGCCTTTCAAACATTCTTAATATTGGATTTATTTTCTCACTTCTCTTTTATTTGATGGGCAAAAGAACTAAAAAGCAGTTGATCACTTTCCATGAATATATATATATATATATATATATATATATATATATAACACAACAAAATTCTTAATAACAGCAAAAAATGTAATTGTAGAATGGAAACCAAATTATGTACTTCAGTTAACCAAACATCATGCTGAAAAAATCCCAAAACCTTAATAAGAACAAAGTTTTATCGTCAAAATATTTGTTAATAAGAGAAAAGACCAAGGTAATTTTTATTAAATTTTTTAATCCATTCTAGCATGTTCAAAACTTTCGTTAAAAATCTTGTATATTTTACGTCAGCGGTTTACGTAATTTACGATTAAATTTTTACAGACTTTTTTCGGGTAAAAATTAAATGAATGAGTAATTATTGTATAAAAAGTAATAATTGTTGGATTTGAACGAAAATTTAAAGATTTATTAACAAAAGAATTAAATTATTTGTGATTTTTTAAGAAAATCTTGGTACAAAATATTTTACCCTTCCATTTAATTTCATGAAAATTCGTAAAATTACTTAATTAAACAAATATTTTCATTAGTTAAAAGCAGGAATCTTTAGGTAATGTAGATAATTAATAATTTTTTCAAACAACCACTCATTTTCTGAAAATCCGGTCCGAATCGTAAAATAAAAAATGCAATAAAACTATGACATTACTTAGAAAAATTTTGATTGTTTTTATGAATAACATTTATTAAGAATATTAAGGACACAATTTCGATGAATATTTAATTTTACAAGATTTCTTTTCATTTTTAAAAATTTTAAATATAATAATTTATAATATATCAATCGTTTAAAGTTCTGCATTATTAGGATTTTTTATATGATATTGTTATTAGGTGAAAGTATATTTACGAATAAAATATTGAAAAGCATAATACAAATCATTTCGCAACATTTTTTAAATAATTTTGAATTTAATGAAATTATTATTGAAAGATCACGGTTTCTAAGAGTTATTCTTCCTTAAAAAAACAATAAGCTTCTTTTAGATTTTATGCAATTCTTTTTAATTTCATTATTCATTTCTGTGTTTCATCTTGTTTATGTCTCAAAAGGCTTTACAAATCACCTCTTCGAAATGTTAAAGCATGTTTTATTATTTAATCCCAATTTCACTAAATATTTTTGTGTAAATTCTGGTCAACCATAATTAGCCTTTTAAAACGTGAGGCTGTCAATCTTTACGAAATGCTTATATTCAAAGTTTCACGCAATAAGCAACACTTGTTTAAAATTAATTAAGATTAATTTAACTTTAAATTTGCTAATTTTTCTTAAATCACGTTGGACAGATGTAGATTTCATTTTTTCATGATTATTATTACAGAAAATTAAATTTTGTTTACATATGTGTCAAAATGACTTATTTTAATGAGTTCATTGAAAACGATTAAAAATTTGAGATTCCGATCAATATAATTACTATTGGAAAAACACCAGAGTATTTTGCTTACTGGAAATAGTATATTGAATAATTTAGCTTTCAATTAAAACAAAAATGAAAGCTTCAAAAAAGCTTTTTCATTTACCAAAATTCATTTTAAAACTTGACCATAAAAAAATTAGTGGTGGTCTCTACGAAACATCTGCTACAAGGTAAATGCAACGAGAAAATCATATCTCATGCGAAAGTGACAGTGAATGAAAACCTAGAAGAGGAAGATTTACATCGGAGTAACTGGAGAAGAAATTTAAAGAAAAATACGCAAGCCATGTGCTGTCATTCAAATACAAAATATATAAAAATAACGCCATTTTGTCAAAATATAGGAAATGAAAATGAAAGCAGATACACTGTTATCAGAACAATGTATAAATAAGGCACAGAGAGACAGAGGCATTTGTGTATGGAGTAGAAATTGAAAATCACAGGATTCGATGCCGCGAATGGTTTACTAAAAAGAAAAGAAATGAAATTATTACGAGCTGTTAGCCCGCCGGCAGTGAAAAGAACAATAGATTTCAAGCGCCCCCACCAAAAAAAAAAAAAATAAAAATAAAAATAAAGAAACACTAATTAAAAATAAAACTATTAGGCATTAAACAAGCTGTAAATAGTAACTAAATATAAAAACTTATTTTATGTGTCTTCAAAACGCTTTTTAAAATATATAAAATCTTCATAATGTATGCAATATATATATATATATATATATATATATATATATATATATACGGTATATTTATGTATATATTCATCTAAACAAGTTTCATTTAATCTATCAAAAAAATCTGTCAGAAAATTTTATTGTATTTCTTCAAAATTTCGGAGAAGAATTTGGACATTGAGATCGAAATTGTGGATAAACAGTGTGGATTTTGTATCTTCCATTGTTTTGTTCAAGCACTTTTGACGATCACAGTCATTACCATGAACCATGTAATGTGTGTCTGGTAGACAAGATTCCATTGGCTTCATCTTGGTATCCCTTAGAAAGCTGATCGTTGAAAATACCCTGGTTTCATACCATGGGTTAAAGTTTAATGGAGTTAAATGGTACTAAAAGGAATGCGTTTATTTATTGTATTTTAAACGAATATGATGTATTTAATTCACACTTCAGGATGTTATCTCTGTATAGTAGATATATTATTTTTGTACGTAAAATCAAACACAGATATCATATTGTCCTTGAAAATGACTGAGACGTTCGAAATTACTTGAGCAAAAAAGCAACAGAACAAATATGAACTTTGGACAGATTATCTACAATTTCGATGTCAATATAATCATCGTATTATGATCCCAAAATAAAGCAAATATATATACATTAATTAAATGTATACTTACGTGCATCCATAGGAAAACATATAAAAATATAAATATATAGACAAAAAATATACCAAAACATATATGAACAAGTTCAAAATATTTCTAAACGTTCATATATATATATATATATATATATATATATATATAGTAATTATAGCAATATTAATAGTAACAGAAATAATTCTGCTAATACTAGTAATAGTTATACTATAATTTAGATTGTCTTGAATAAGCCACCGACGACGAACTCAGAGGGAAAAGGAGGGGAAGTAAAAAAAAGAAACAAAGTTCATGAACAAAAAGTCAAATACTCGTAGGAAAGAAAAAAAAATCCAAGACGAAAACCCTAACACTAAAGCGCTCAATACGAAAGTAGAGCAACAAAGACAGAAAATCTATGCAAGAGCCAAGAAACCTACCTAGGTTTCACCCTTCGGCTCGTCAGGGTAAATTGGCTGATTTGTTGTCAGCCAATTTACCTTAACGAGCCAAAGGTTGAAACCTAGGTAGGTTTCTTGGCTCTTGCATAGATTTTCTGTCCGTCTCTCTCTCTCTTTCTCTCTCTCTCTCTCTCTCTCTCTCTCTCTCTCTCTATATATATATATATATATATATATATATATATATATATATATGTATGTATATTTGTGTATTTAGGCAGCAAATGTTTTTTTAGGCACATCAGATTAAATAAATTGCAAACATTGTGTTTATTTATTATGTAAATCCGTTCTTACTCACGGATAATCTTTCACGTATTATGATTGAAATATGTCAGAAATGAGCTGTAATGTTGACAGATGTTATTATCATTTATATCTCAATGTTCCTAAGTACTCTCAATCTCCTTCCGAGATCATCTTCAGGGGTGTGTGTTGTAGTAACATAAATAACAACAAAACTGAGTTGCCAAAAATTACTGTTAATTTCTTTCTTATATTAAAAATTCAATTTAGGGTAATTTTCATGTTCTAATGAACGCTTAGCAATTTGTCAACCGTTATATTTGAAGCAAGAAAAAAATTACAGTAATGTTTAGCAAAAAGGTTTTGCGGTTATTTCACACTTCTGAAAATGATCTCGGAAGGAGATTGAAAGTACTTGGGAACATTGAGAAATAAATGATAATAACATCTGTCAACGTTACAGTTCATTTTTGACATCTTTTAATTAAAATATGTGAAAGATAATCCGTGAGTATGAACGGATTTTATTAAAACACAATGATTGAAATTTATTTAATCTGACATGTATATATATATATAATTTACAATATACCCCATAAATATAAGTTAAATGCAAATATACACATTTTATACATATTTTCAAATACAAGACATGTGTGCACACAAATATCATTCACATATACATTTCTACAAATCAAATACAAGTAAAAACGACATAAAGTTTAGTGTCGATTCCTTTTTCAAAATTATGAGTAATTTCTTTGAGAGAAAGTGGAAATTTTGTTAGAAATTGTTCATTTTGGGAGAAAAGCACAATAAATAAGGTTCAAGCCTTCGTCTTTTCTTAGTCATCATCGCGGTAAGTTGAGACAATTGATGAGTTTCATAGAAATAGTGAATATTGTGACATAGACAAAAAGTGTTAAGAAGTAAGCGAGGTGTGACGTGTTTTAATATACATTTCAGGATGCTAGCTCGTAAGTTATAATTGTTTTTATTTATTGATTGCCGTTTTCGGTGTATGGGTCTTCGTTCTTTTGTAACATTAGATTTTGCTAGTATTTCGGTATTGCTTTAGTGCCTCTATAAAATGTTACTATTCTTATACTGCTTATTAATGCCTGGTCTGATGGTCAGATAGTTGACAGGTGAGTCTCCAGAAAGTGTAGTTGTGGTGCATCCTATGTAAGATTTTTTAATTTTATTTGCAGAGAAACATTCTCCGAACGGGTAAGTATACTCATATAAAACATTGATCTTATATTAGGCGTTGTAAGTCTGGGATAAATTATTTTCAATAACTAAGTTTCTATTTTTTAATCTTCTATATTAAGAAATAAACCTGATATATATATTTTTTCGAATGGTTTTATATATCGATGTATAGTTTTATTTTTATTGCTGTTCCGTCTTTCTTTTTTTGTAATTCTGGTGCATGTGATTTGGAAATTATAGGTTGATAGCATTATCGTCAATATTATGTTTATGCCTGTGGTTAAACTTGTTGTTTAAATGAAATTTGATTTACTTCACAGCTATCTAATTAGGTACCCATTATTGATAAGTGTTTATTTTGTATTATTTAATTCTTTACAGAAAATTATTTTAGAAGAAGAAATTAGTTTAGTTCTGTGGATTCTGTTATGAATGACACCAGTTTTATATTTTTCAGGGCATTCAGGGTGGTAGTTTAGAAGTAATAGACTTTTGCACGAAAATGTGGTAAAATTATCACTGGTTACCAAGAAAGGTCGCGACGTCTGGCCTGTTATTTAACTCGGGTACAAAATATTTTAAAGAATCGTGCTTTTTCCAAAAGTATTTGCGCAATAGTGAACTCAGTCGGCATTCGAACTTGGTACAGTTAAGTGTTATACGTAATATACGCTTGAGCAATAATGTCTCGAAAGAAACATGACTGACTGGGCAGATTTTCCTGCAGTCGGTTGTCATTACTTTCTCCGGTAAACTGGTTGCCAACCAATACCATAAAACCTATAGCTGGAGAGAGACTCGACGGATTCATACCTTTCATAAGGATGTGCGTTGTGGTCGAGTGGATATGGTCTCGGAACGAGAAATCGGGGAGCCGAGTTCGAATTTCAGTTAAATTGAAACTTGCGCGCAAATACCCTTGTGAAAGGTATTAATCAATCTCTTTCCTCCAGTTATGGGTTAAATAACAGTACAGATTGTGTTCTATACCTTTGGTTGGCAACCAATCTACGCAGAAATTAATGACAACCTACTGCTGGATAATCTTCTGCCCAATCAGTCATGTTTCTTTCGAGACGTGATCGCCCAAATGTGTATCACGAATGGTACTTAACTGAACTTGGTACACAGATTCGATTTACTGCTACACTATACGAACATCGTCTTCACTACAGTAGCAATAACATTTGAGCTTGGCCTAGTTAAAACCACTCCGTTGCTCCGTTGTCCTAAGAAACGGCAAAATGAATCTAAGTGAGAACCCGTATTATGGCCATGAAAGCATGGCGCTATTGTTTTTATTAACAGTATTGTTTTCATTTGAAGATCGTAGTAGCATTTGTGCTCCGACTGATGAGTGTTACGGATTGGTGTTTGGACTCGCAGACGCCAACTACTCGCTCATATAACGAACAAAGTTTATTAAATCAACCAAAAAATAGCTCCAGATTCTTGAAAACCTTATCAGAAAATCAGACTTCCTCAAAGCTAAATAAGATTTCCTCCAGCTTAGACAGGAAGATTTCTTAATGCATTTAACAACTGACAGATAAACTCTGAAGAGTTTCGTTTATCTGTTCATTCGTGCTTGAAATACGAAATGAAAAATTGATAAATTAACAATCGACAAACATCCATACGGTTTTTAAATAGGTTCTTAAATGTGAAGATCATTGGTTTAGATAAAGAAGAAGGAAAGAACATAAAACGCGCTATCCAACACATATGAACTATAATGGCAGACACAGAATCTAGATTTGCGAATTTATGTACGCTTCTAAGAAATGTTCATTTAAAATATGAATAGACATTCTGTGCTCTTTACACTTAATGGTAAACTGACGGTTGGGCAGATACACACACATGTAAAAAATTCTTATATGTAGAATGATTTTTCTTCTATATGGTTTGTTCTTTCAGGGCGTAGGCGATGATGGCTTTACACGTCTCCCTATCCCTCGTGGATCTTAGTACGCTTTCTCTTGTTACACCGCACAACCCCGTTCTTTCATCCACTTGCTCAGGCCCTTCAAATATGTTATCCGCTGCGTTCCCCTGTCTCTTTTTCCTTCTATCTGGCCTGTTAGTATCAGGTTGTCTAAACCTTCCTTCCTCACTGCATGTCCCAGAAATTTTAGTTGTCTCTTCCTGATGCTCAATATTAATTTCCTTTTCGTTTCCTTCTTTTCCAAAACCTCCTCATTGCTCACATGCTCGGTCCATGATATCCGCAGCATCCTTCTGTAGAACCACATTTCAGTTGCTTCAAGTTTTTTTCTTTATCTTTGATGATATTTGTCTAGTATTCACTGCCATATTGAAGAACTGACATCACATAGCAATCCAGAACTTTCTTCCTTGTTTCTAGTTAAACTTTCCTGTCTCTTAATACTTTACTGAGATTCTGGAATGCGTCCCTTGCCATGCCAATTCTCTTTCGGATCTCTGTGTTGCATTTTCCGTCTTATGTTGGAACACTTCCCAGGTATTTACATTTTTGTACCTGCATGATTTTAGTATCCCCCAGCTGTTTTTGGCATTTTGGACTGCTCTTTTTGCTGATAACCATGCATTCTGTTTTCTTGTAGTTTATTTGTAATCCTTTTTTGTCACTCTATTCAGCTATCTTCTGTAGGAGGTCTTGTAGTTTCTTTTCCGTGTCTGTAATCAGCCGTGTTTAATCTGCCTACCTTATATTGTTCAAATTGTGGCCTCCGATTACAAATCCTGGCATAATATCTTGGGTCCTCAAAATAGTCTCGCTGTAGAATGATTAAAAATAAATATGAACACTTCCATTAGAGTGGAAAAATTTGTTATAAATGCAGGATTAATATAATGATCACATTTTGACCTGTTTATCTTCAAAGTCAAGACATTGTTGGAAAACACTTCAGGTGATTCCTAAAAACTTATCGCTTCCATAAGAAGTATTATAAAATGTATTTTCACAGAAGTATTAAAATATTTTGAATCAACCTATACATAGCTTAGTTGTAGATTCTCTGACTGTTATCAAATTGGTCGGGTTTCAATCCTGGCTGAAAGCAATCAGTTGCCTAACCGTACTGATGAGCTGTAATACAACGAAACAGGACTGTCTGTGGATGACTATATATATATATATATATATATATATATATATATATATATATATATATTTAAAATTTATAACATTTGTATGTTATAACATCACGACAAAGTAGATATTTTGTTTCAACACTTCTGTATCTTGTTTTTATAACATAACGACAAAGTAGATATTTTGTTTCAACTCTTCTTTATCTTGTTAAAGGATGGTGTTGATCGCAAGATGAAGACTTAAAAAGTTCAAAACTAAGCAAACCCTTTCAATAGCTTTTCAAATTAGTATTTACTTGAATTTTGATTGGTCATCATAGACAACGTAACAATGTGTCTCCCCTATTGAGGGAGTTTAGTTAATTTTTGAATTTTTTAAAACTCTTCGTCTCGCAATCAACATCATCACCTTACACGACACAAGACGTGCTAAAACGAAATAGCTACTTTGTTGTGATGTTCTACTCATGTTATAAATTTTGAATAAATAACATTTGCTCTACTTTTTTTAAGCACGCTTTTAAGAATAGTGTTTTCTGGGATACTGACATTTTATTCCATCCGTACCAACTCTCGCCCTCTTTCTCTCTCTGTCTCTGTCTCTTTCTCTGTATATATATCTATATAATTTTGAAAAGAGGAAACGTTTTTAACAGAAAAAGCCGAGTATAAAAATAACTTTTACTTATATTTGTTTGCTGTCGTCTACCGGCCTGAATATTTGAGCTATCCCATTAAAGAAACATGTAAGCTTTCTTTTTGGCAGCATATTTTCCTTTAATAAGATTTATTGAATATTTATCTATATATATTTCATATATATATATATATATATATAGTCATCCGCAGTCAGTCCCGTTTTACTCTAAAATAGCTCATCAGTAAGATTAGAAAACCAATTGGTTACAGCCAGAATAGAAACCTGACCCGTTTGATATCAGTCAGTGATTCTATCTCTAAGCTATAGGCGCTCGATAGAGAAAGGCACGTTTTAGCGTGTTATAAACACAATCTAAACACTCGCCAGTAGCCGAAAAGGTTCAAATTCATTACTGACTGAACGATGTGCAAATAGCGGTGGGTAGCTACTGTTTTTAATGTCTACCAATTCTTCAGAGTGCTCAATCGACGGGCGAGAGCGTAAAAAGTAATTTTAAATACAAATGTAGTTTTGGTCACGAATACATAGGGAGGACGCCTCAACGTTTGGATTTGAGAATAAAAAACACTTACCTAATACGATTTTGAATCCGGCTGCCAGCAATGGCCAATTAGTTAATACATCCGGGTCGTCTATTGCAAAGCATATTATAAATAGCAGGAATTGTGTCTCTGGATTTAGTGTGGACCGTTTTTGTATCTTATCAATGTTTTACTCTTCAAATCACATAATGATTGTTGAGTCTTTATGTGTCAGATTCCGCAAGCCTTCCCTCTGTACGCAGATGAATTGTTAGCTGGGCTTAAATGATATTTGGGTCTAGTTTTATTTTGTATATCCTCTCCCCCCACCAATTAGTCATCCTTTATTTATTTTACACGTCTCTTATTTTAATTACCAGGAGTAAACTTGATAACACTGGGAAAAAACGGTTGTTTTTTAGTTATTAGAATTTATATTAAAAATGCCTTTTAAAATTACGATTATTTCTTGCTATTGTAAAATTTATACAATAAAAAACTTTTTCATATATATATATATATATATATAGTATTTATCGCCAAAACTGCTTTATTCAGTAGTTTACTGGTGGAAAGGCATTTTAGTCAAGCTGACTTTTTGTCATAAAGTGCTTAGCAACCACTCTTGAAGCGGTGCAACTATGAATTCGAAACTGATTGGTGGCGACGTTACCACTAAAAAAAACCTACTTGGTATAGAAACCACATTAGCAATACTGGTGAAACTGGCGAGGCTATGGTACGAGGCTTCATAAGAGTATTTCACAACATTAAAGCAAAGTAAACATAAGATTAAACTCAACCCTTACTCAATGCCCTCGCACGAGTTGATCATGTTGAAACAGTAAGTTAAGTGTAGTGTTTACGAGAGTCGAATAAAAGTTCATATGCCGATGAAGATATAAATGCAAATAGACGCACCATTTGGTTGACCAAAAAACCAGAACCTAATCGATGGTCGACCCATGTACATATTTATTATACTTACATAAATTTTAAGCCATGCTCTGTTAAATTTATATTGTGTTATCTCGGTTCTAAATATAAAATATATATGTACTTTAAGCACATTTTGGATTAGTCTACCAATAGAGAATTCTGAATATTTTCCGGTAAACTATCATTTATGATTATCATATTTTAGAGAAAATTTAATTTCGTTTTAAACTTTTGTAGATCAAATGTAAGTTATATTATTATATTTATACAGGTACAGGGTGCCCCCACCAAAAACAAAACGGGAATTTTTGAATTGTGTATTGCCAGACATGAGCAAGTGGCAGCACTGCGAAACAGTGGCCTTACGAAGTAAACACTCTGCTTTTTCAGTAACCATGGATCAAGATGAATTTCTAAGCAAGTTGTGGATATCAGACGAGGCCCATTATCATCTCACAGGTTACGTTAATAAGCAGAACTACCGTGACTGGGCAGACACAAATCCTCCTAAAGTTCATGTGCGCCCTTTATACTCTAGTAATGTGATAGTATGGTGTGCTGTTTCATTACATGGGATCATCGGACCTTATTTTTTGGAAAATGAACATGAGATCTCAGTCACTGTCACTGTCTCAACAGCAGATTTTAAGAATGCATTCGTACAGAAGGACGCCATCTACAGGATCTAATTTTTTAAAAATGAAAATTCCATCAGTGTTTCTTAAATGGCATGTTTTAAGGTTTCAATTACTTTAAACAAAATATTTTTCTTCCATCACTCTTGGTTTTATTGGATTGTTAAAAAGTTCCCGTTTTTTGGGGTCACCCTGTATAATGCAATCCCCTTACTTCACATTAAAAAGCTCCTTTTGTGCGTAATTCAACACCCTTTTTTATCATGTAAAACAGATGTTAAATTATGTAGTGCAAACTCTTTATTTTCATATATAAAAGGGCTTGTGTTGTATGCATAATGTAACCACCTAAGTTTCATATCTAAAAATGCATGTTTTCTGCATAATAAAATTCCCACTTTACTTTAGAAAGCTGAGAAAATGTTTTCAGTTTGCCTGATATAGAGATGTTACAATTTCTGGACTTCGATATTCTTGGATACACGCAAAGATATAAAGATAAGATTTCTTCTTTTATATGATATGTTCTTTCAAGGACGTGGACGATCATGGTTCTCATCAACTTCACAACTTCATGTCTTTTGGAGATCGCTTTTACCTCTTTACTTTTTCTTTGTTCTTTAATCTATTCACTCAAACTATAAGGCTTAAAATTTGCCCATAGAGAATATACAGTGTAAATGGACATTGAAAGCCATTTTGCCATCAGCACAGGGTAGTTTCCAAGAGATGTTTGGACAAATTCAAATCATGTTCTCTGTGATATGCTGTCCCCATATTTCATTTGTTCTACAGGCTTCTTCTAAATTAAATTGTCCGAAATGTGTTATGTCAGACGACAATGCATGCGGTGAGTTTCAGTATAGAAACTAAAACACACTTGTTACCCTTTAGAAAACTGAATGGTTTGATGGAACTCTTTGAATGCTTTTTAGAGTCTGCCGCATCAATAATTCCTTAATCTCCGACTGCTTTCCACAGCTGATCCGTTTTTCTCCCAATCACTTTTGACATTATTATAACCCGATGGGCTTATGGACTTATTTGGTGAATAACTAAGTCAATATATCATGGATAAAAACAGTCATTCTAACATTAATGAGTTTTTCCTCGTCTATGGAGCATTATCTGGCTGGAAAATATCTTCGTACCTTTTATTTCTAGCATACAACTTGTTCAGGCTTAGAAGCAACCTGTATGTAATCTATGTTCCTATTAAGACAGATCGAAGTTAGCATTAACTAAAACAATGTTATTGCTAAAACTTATTGGTTTCACTATTGGATCATGTCATTTAAGACATGGCATCTATCTGTAAAAATATTACCTAAATATCTGCCAAGGCTTCGGCGGTAGACCTAAACTCGATGGTCAACATTCTTGATAACGTCTCTGCATAGTTGCTCTTCGATCTCACTTATAGGTCTTATTATATCATTCTTCAGCTGTTGAATTGTTGTTGGCTTGTTGGCATAAACCTTACTTTTGAGATGATCCCAAAGGAAGAAATCTAAAGGCGTCATGTCGCACGATCGTGGTGGCCAGTTGACATCACTGTTCTGAGAGATGATGCGACATGGGAACTTCTCATTCAATAAAGCCACTGTATTGGCCGTGTGGCATATGGCGCCGTCCTGTTGAAACCAAAAATCTTCGACATCCATACCATTCAATTCAGGCCATAATTGTCATGACTCAAACATATGATTCAATAGCGAAGCCAATAAAATTTCACCAATAACACTTTTATTTACTGCTAACTTCGATTCATCTTAATGAAGCACTCTATATTTTGGTAGAATCTGTAGTAAGAGTCTTGTAATAAATAAGCTTATCAATGAGGAAAACATCCCCTATAAAATAAATGCAGTTTATCCATGTTTCACTGTTAGATCCTTTCACTTAACCTTACTGAAACTTCGGTAAAGAACTCAGTATGTGACTCACCATCCCAAGGAACTCGCTGTATCTTCTGGGATTCATAGTGCTAATTATTTTAGTTGATATGCTAAATAAGTTGTAGAAATTAAAGGTTTCTTTTCTCACCGCTATGATGAAAAAAGAAAAAGAAAAAATCAAACTAATCTTCAAATTGTAGACAGTGGGCACGATAAGTTACGCGGAAGACTTGCCCAGAACACCACGAAGTCGTGGTGGCGACGGTAAATGATTTTACTTGAGGAAAAGAGCAAATTGCTGGAAGTTAAAAAGTTCTGTTCGAAGGTTTGTATAAACATAGCTACAGTGAGAGGGACAGCTCTTCTAGCCAGTCACATCAGTGATAGGTCGCTCGACAGTGGTATGAAAGAGAAGAAAAGTACAAAAGAGAGAGAGAGAGAGAGAGAGAGAGAGAGAGAGATTTGAAAAACAGGATTCCCCTGTGAAAGTAGATAAGTAGATTGGACATTTTCCAGGTTTGGGACACACGGGCGCAAACGAGAAGCGAAACACCAAGTGTGACTTTTCCAGTCGGTGGAAGACTTAAAGACGATCCTCAGGTGTGTTTTAACACCTGGATAACTTCAAAAAAAAAAAAGAACACATTCTTAATATATGGGTATGACTTTTACACTTAACAGGGACTATTAATGAGGCTTGTTCCTTCTTTTACTCCGTAGAATTTCACGATTGTTTCCCATTTAAGATTATTTGTCTGTGAAAGAGTGTAACTGATTACAGATAAGAAGGGTCAAAAACCGAGTTGACACTACAGTCTGATAATAACAAACCTTAACGGTCGTGTATGCATCCAACGATATTTATAAAGGTTGCCACAGAAATACTTCCCACATGTTAAACTGTTACCTGTTTTTGTGTTAATGACAATAGTGTATTTATTTAGTTAATGTCTTGTCGTTTTTCAGATATGGATTGAACCGGAGTACATCGTGAGTTAACTGTTTAAACATTTTTTAAGAATAGTTAATTTCTAATAGCAACACAGACGCCTTTTCATGTTACGTCGTAATGAAGCTGTTCCAGATAGAAAATTGACACTGCTATGGGTTCAATATTTCAAGGTCGTAAGTTCAGTGCTTAAAAGAGAGCCACCTGAAAGGCCTCGAAGCACTTGATGGTCCGCGTAATGGAAAACTTTAGAAATCGTCTATAGCAGTTTGTAGCGAATAGAGGTCACTATTTGAATTATGCTATTTTTGAAAAAATGAATAAAAACTGCAGTCCATTTTTTAAAGAAGAATGAAATAAATGTTGTTTTTTTTAAAGCAGTTACATTGTTTTTTTTATTAACCTTTAAAATATGGTAGGTATTTCCGCCGCATCTTGCAGCATCGGTCGTTACTATTGTGCCTGCCTTAACGTAATTATAAGAAACCAAACAATCGACCTCATGCTTCGTGGCTCATAAAGTTTCTTGGTGACATTTTTATTGTTTACCCAATAAATATGCATTGTGGTGCGGATATGTGTTGTGGGCAATGGATATCGGCTCGGAACGAAAAATCGTAGAGCTGAGTTCGAATTTCACTTGAATTCGTTGCATTTAACTTCGCGTAAATACCCTTAGGAAAGGTATTAATCCGTTTTTTCCTTTCAACTAATTAGTTATATAACAGAACAGATTTTGTTCCATAGCAACCAGTCTACCGCAGAAAGTAATGGCAACCTACTGCAGGAAAACCTTCTGTCCAGTCAGTCATGTTCCTTTCGAGACACGATCGCCCAAGCGCATATCACGTACGGCACTTAACTAACTGACTCAATAAAATGCTCAAGAATCAATCAAGGAAGAGATTTACTTTGTGATACTGTGTGAGCTTAAGAGAATGCAAAATGTGAAGTTCATGTGACTAATGCCTAAGAGCCACTCAAGGAAGTGATTTACTTTCTGGTATTGTGTGAGCCTAAAAGAATGCAAAATGTGAAGTTCATGAGACTATATACATGATGGTTAACTTGTCTTGAAGAATTCAAGAGTGTAGTGGTCAGGAGAACATTCTGCCGGGAGTTTGTTTCACATAGCAGCGGATCTTGGGAAGAAGCCGTCCGGGTAAAATTTCTTAGGGTTTTGGTTTCCTGTTGGAGTTTTCCTTCCCTTTGATGATACTAAGTTCCATCTACCCGATTTTAGGAATTAAAGTTGGAACACACTACCGAAAAGATGCCTTCTCGATTATCATATATCAACCTCTTCAAGTCTCGTATCAATCTCTGTCTCACCGAGATAGCCTCATAATATGCATCTCTTAATCAGTCCTCATTTAGTAACCTTTTACTTTGTGTGGCTCTTGGACCTTTTATTGAATTAAATATATGTATAAAAACATACTTTTATTTGAACTCAATATCTGAAAGGAACGTTCATTTTACACAAAGCTTTTCTTTATCAAACAATTTTAATTGCCCCAAATTAATTTCTTCTTTGTACTCAATATTCTTGTTTGAATCATGAATAAAAAATAATCATTGCTTTTATTCTGCTAATTTATTTTAAAATGATAAATATTGGGAAGAGGACGGAAAGTGTGACTCCAAAATTCGATGACCTATTGGGATGGTCAAAAATGCTTTCCAAAAGCTAATCACAGTATTAAGAGACAGGAGAATTTTGTTGAAAACAAAGAGAGTACTGAACTCTTATGTGACATCTGTCCTCGTATATGGCTATGAATGCTGGACAATCTCCTCAAAAATGGAGAGACTTGACACAACAGAAATTCACTTTACAGAAGGATGCTGAGGATACAATGGACTGAACATTTGAGCAACGACGAGGTTTTGGAAAAGTGGAAATAAAAAGGAAACTTACACGATTTATATTATTCGGGGTGTCGTCTTCATATTCACGAGGATTCGGACGTTGTATACACTCCGGATTTCTTAGGTGTTGTGTCGTGAATAAGAATAAATAACTCAACAACAGGAATAGGTTAATTGTTGTATTCCGTGAAAATAGTATTTACAAAGGTTATTAGTATCCAATACAAGAATAAAGGTTAATCGTCCCAACCGTCGTAAGACGTAGTATGAGCAATGGGTACTTCCGGGTCGTCACCGGAAGTCTACGATTGACTTGTCGATCGCCTGCTCGGCACACTCTCCTACGTAGATGCCACCATTACTTTACATAGTAATGGAATAGTCTATTATAGCCGAATAGGTGCGGGCGTCCCAACATTAGGGTGATTCGAATTTCTGATTTAACCCTTTATTTCGATCACTGAGGTATATCATCTCATTCCATATGCCATGCCACTTCCGGAGGTCATTCAGTTATCTCCTTTTAATTCAGCTCTCTAAGTTATTTCTTTAACACTGGTGTAGCCAAATATTGACTCCATAACTCTGTGGGTCAACTCTCTGGATCCAACCAATGCTTATATCCAGTGGGCCATATGTCTGTGAGAACACTTTGCCCAGTAGATAAAATTCCAATCATCTGAAGAAGGCCGGAGTGTGCAACGGCCGAAAAGTCGTGAATACTTCATCTCAGAAGTATAGACAAAAAAGAAAACATGTACGTAACATTACGAAGAGACAGGTGAAAATAAGGGGACGTAATGAGGAAGGAGGACTTGGTAAGGCTGATACTCACAGGACAGATTAAGGGAAAAGCAGTGATGATGAGCTTGAGTAAATTAATGGTAGAGCAGGGTTTGGTAGGGAAAAAAAGACTAAAATTATTAAGAGCTACAAGAGTCATGGCCACTTACGTCTTAAAGGTACATAAAAGAAGAAGGGTGATTTTACCGAAATTTGTTTGCGGACTGACAGTTAAATTAAACAGGCTTCCCGAATACTTATTTATTGTTGACGTAGCTTTCAATTGTGTGGGGAATTCAACTTTTCCTTTCCCAGACTAAATTTCAGTTAGAAAAAAAAAAAGAATGAATTGGGTGACTCCCTTAATGCTATAGTTTGGAAGATTGTTTTTTTTTTTGTTTTGTTTTTTTTCAAATAGCATTAATTAAAGAACTGGTCTTAAATAGACCTGTCAGATCGAGGCTTTCATATAGATGTCATATTTGAAGCCAAATCCGTTTAGGAATATATCTATAAAATTAAATTGCATGCAATCACTTTCTAAGTTATATGATTTAAAAATGTCTTCGATCTAATGTTGCCTGGGGTTCTTGAAGTAGACCTTCCTTCTTTGCACTGGGGCTACAGAATCACTTACAAAGAACTGTATAAAATAACAGGAACCAGATCACTTCAGGACCTTTTAACAGCAGCAACAACTGAAATGGATATCACATGTACCTCGAAGAGAAAAAAATGACATAATCATATTGTTGATGTTCTAAAGTATTTCAACCAAATAATTTGGAGGGAAACACCCATCAATACTGAAAAGATCGCTAACCGTTAGTGGAATTGTGAAATCTCTTTTCCCGATAAATTCTTTCAATAGAAGGATTATAAATTTGAAACGTCGATAGCACTGAATTATTCACTGAATGACGAATGTTGTTTTTTTAAAATCTGAAATGATTAAATAAAAAGCGACATTCGTAAGGCAAGTCAGGACTGCCGCTGGTGCGCAGGGGCTACGTTAAGAGAAAATATTGGGTAGCGGGATATTGAAGAAAGGATAAAAGATGAATGCGATTCAAGAAGTTAACAGTTGGCAACTGAGGTTGAATTTATATTTTGGGATATAGTTGATATCGGGGAACGTAGTAAACGGAAATTCTACAGGCGGGAAGTGCGAGAAAAGAAACTTTTTGATTAGACATTTAACGGTGTAAACGGTAAAATGGTTGGGCGTAGATAGCAATTAGCACGATTAAATACAAGTGTCCGGGACATCGAGTAGAAAGGCTCGTCAGAGCGGTTACCCTAAAGAATTTGTAGAAAATACAGAGGATAGCCACATTACGTCTGTGAGAAAGTGGCTGAAGTCGTGATGTCAAGTTAGGACCAATTACATTGTATATCCTTCTTTGGATTTTGTCGAGAACCTTGAGATAAATAGTAGGTGCACCCGATCAGATGTGGCAACAGTAGCCAATGTACGGACGAATGATAGATTTATACATGTGGTAGATAGATTCTATGAGAAGAACTTTCTAAAACTTCCTAGCAATAGATGCAACTATAGATCCGGGATATTCGTTTGATTTCAGGTCGGTTAAAAAAGTGAGGCCAAAGAGACGTAGTGGGCTGCTTTCAAAGAGACTTGTAGATTGAAAGGAAAGTTTATTTATGGTGGTTAAAGGAAAGCAGTTTTTATTCGAAGGCATTAAATTTTACAAGCCATTTCCTACCTCAGTTAACCACTGATTGGTGGTCCTTTTCAAGATCATCACTCAGGTTTACTTTGACAGAAGGCCAGCATGCCAATCCCTGTCAAACGATTTCGAGATATCTAGAGCAACAACTCAAGCTTTGCCTCTGTTATCAAGAGCTTGCTATACATATTCATGTTAGCACATTAACTGTAGACCTGGCAAAGCGGAAGCCATATTGTTTATCACGGAGTAGGTCAGGAGAAGAGAACTGCTTAACTACTTCAGCATTAATTAAACCGTGAATACTTTACCGAAAAAGATGAAGGATTCAGAGCGTTTACCAGAGTTCTTAAAATTAGAAACTACAGATGAGGACTTTCCGTAGCAGGAAAGCAGGAAACAGAAAAGCAAATATTGTAGAGTTTTGAAAGGACTGAAGTCCGTTCAAAGATACATTTCTTTAGGATAATGGTTGGATTTCCATCGCCTCCGCTTACCGTATGGGAGTCCAATTTAGATGTCCGGGGCCAGAGACGAGGTTATGCATATATCACTCAGTTGAGCCATTCTACTAGATATAAAAACAGGTGTTGGTACTCCAGATGAGTCAAGTGTGGAGTTGTAAGAGATTTCGCGAGCAACTCATTCAACCTTGTCTGTTGTAGCTGTAAGAACTTGATCGAATTGAGGTATTTAGATTTTGCTGTTGTTCAGCACACTCTAGAGCCGCAAATAATCTCGAGAACAGAACTTGCGAGATGCTATACGTCGTTTTATTTTATTTGCAAACAATAAATTTGCATAATTTGGGACGCGCTTGCATGCATTACGGGCAGAGAAAAAGGGAAGTCTGTTTTAATCAGACGTGTCGTCCCCAGGTACAGCCAGAAAAAGTGATTTTTTCAGCCGTGCATGCAAGTGAGAACCAAGGAAATGAACGAGTTTTAACTTGAAGTGTCCTTGCTGGAATGAAAACATCGATATCGACTTTTAGAATACGACAGAGGCACAGTCCTGAACAAAAAGACTGAAAATCTTAGTTCCAGAAGACGTCATGAAAGAACTCACGGAACGACTCCCAATCCGCATGTTGATAACAGACAAATATTCTGATGTTAGAAAATTTCTGGATAGAGAGGAAGCAAAAAAAGATATTTACACACACCAACACATGGTCATATTGCCTAAAAGGCAGAGCTGATTAGCATGACATGAGTCATAGATCAAAGTTAAAAAGAACATGATTCCTAATAAGGAAATAGCTAATGCTAATATATCTATCAGCGTTAACACTTCCGTTAACAGTTTTGTGGTTATTAACCTGAGTAAGTTTACTGTATGTCCTTTTCAAAGTACAAGCATTTCAAATGTAGCTTTTTCAAAAAGTATTTGCGAAACTGCTATGTAATAAAATTACTCCTATACAATCATGAAACTCCTCAAACATTTAAAAGAGACTTGAGGTAACAGAAATAGTGTTCTACAGAATGTTGCTGAGAATATAAATGACTAACAATCGTAAGAAAAATGACTTATATTTGGCATTAGATAAAAGACAGTTGACATTTCTAGGACGTGTAATGACGAAAAGGTTTGAAGAATCTCGGAAGCAAGGCACAATGAGTGACATACATAACGAGCTTGTTCAAATAATTGGCAGAACAGGAGCTAGGAGATATAATGAAAGACAAACCTTACTAAATCTAGAAAGCATAGGAAGTTGTGAAGAGCTATGATCACGTAGAAGAGAAATGTGTTGATAGATTTATATTTTTGTAGTTATAGTTGTGTATCACATAAAATGCTTTTACAAAATATTAATATTTTTTATTTTTGCCGTTGTCCTTTCATTAGTTTTTTTTTTTCGGAGATATCCGTTTTGGTTACGTGTAAAATCTGAGATACGTGTCTTTGGCACCGGAATATTTTTCTCGATATTCACTATTCTAAAGATTATTTAAGAAAAAGAAAAAAATCGCTCAGATAAAGAATGGATTATAGAAAGCCCTCTGGCGACAAGGAAAGACAACACTAAAACGTGGGTCACAGATGTTCCTGTTAATCGTGGTACGTTTAGTTGTAGAGATAATAACAGTACATTGACGCTGTATTCGTTACAAAAACGCTGCTGTTCCTGCTTATTGTGATGATTCAGCAGTTATCAATTATAGTTAGCTGATTAAGAAATGCGATTCGATTTCTTAAAGCTAAGGTCGATGCATACGCGTTCCGACTTACGCATTTTCCCCACAAGTATTAAAACATTTTTTGCAATTTGACGGAAACGTACCTTGCAAAAAAATAAATAAAATAAATAAATAAATAAACAAATAAAGATAACCACCGAAAGAAAGAAACACTCTCTGAATTTTACGAGTGGGTTCTTGTCGTCTGTATGAGCTTCGGACATTCTTGTCAAATTGGCCTTGTGCCAAACACAACCGAAATCCCCACAATTTAAAATATCAGAAGTTTGAATAAATGGTTGGAAGAATAAATGTGTTTTGTTTGTACATTAAAGTAAATAGGATTAATAGAATTGAATAAAAAATTGTAAATAGAAGAAGAATATGTTCATCTAGTTAATTGTTAAAAGAGAAAATGTAAGTAGTTAAATGTTCCACAGAAATTCAGAGCTTATAGTTGATAGTAGCAGAATGTGTGTATGTGAAAAAGATTAATCAATCTACTTAACTAATAAAGTCTGTGTTCTATTCCTTTTTATGGCCGGAGAAAAAGTGAAAAGGAAAGTCAGACAATGAAGGAGATTATACTCATCGAAGTCAGTTTAAGTATCTTGTCGTTGTTGTTTTCTATGACGGTGTGTGTGTGAAGACAAAAAAGGGAAATGGGAAGCCGAGAAAAAACGAATTGGTGACGCGCCCTTACGTCCGGATCGGCAAATTGAAATTTCTTCCTTACATTGTGACAAGGTCCGCCGGATTCCCGATCCCATCTCGGATTGATTTGATCTGTCAAGTGACGTGGTTAAGTAGTAGAATTTAGTCATGTGATCTGTTCCGAACATTGTAGCAATTTTCTAGGTGTGAAAAAAGGACCAAGGTCGTAGATCGATTTGCTATTTTCTATCCAATCAGAATTTTGAATTCACTGACTTGTGAAATTTGTCTTTGTCTGTGTTTTTCCAAAATGTTTTTAATCGTTTTGATCCGATTTTGGGGGTGTGCAATTTCACTTTTTTTGTTTGAGTTAGTTGTTAGATGATATAGGAGTTGTATCCTACGCGTAAAAAATGACGGTAAATATTTATATCGATATGCCGTCGAATATGACGGCAATATATATTGATGTACACACTATTGAGTATATTACATTAAAACATGATATATATATATATATATATATATATATATATATATATATATATATATATATAAAATGAAAACAAATTAACGAATTTAAAAATCCATTGGTGATAATTTATTTCATGAGTATTTTTAAAAATATTAAACACCTCAGACAGAAATTTCTTTACTAGGTTAATAGGTTAGATCTATTAATAGGTTAGATTTATCTAAACGGAAGGAATAGTGGGGTCAAGAAAAAGAAGGAAACATTTTATCAATGGGAGAGGGAGTCAGCTATAAAATGTTAATTTTAAAACTTGGATGTCATATTCAGAATATTGAATTTCTATCCCAGACGATAGGATGACCTTGGATAGAACTTTAAGTTGAACATTTTCAAATATATGACAGTAAGTTTAGGGGCCGTATTTTAATTAGAAGAGAAGAATTGTTAGATTTTTATATTAATTTCGACAGTAATAATAATCTCTTCATCTTATAAATATAATCTTTTCGGTTTCATGAGAATAATATTACTATCAAGTATGGCAACAATGTTAAAGCTGATTAAATTTATAACAAAATAAGAAGATATAAAAAAACTTATATTATTATTAATGACAATAATAATAATAATTATTATTTTAATAATAATAATAATAATAATAATAATAATAATAATAATAATAATAATAATAAGAAGAAGAAGAAGAAGAAGAAGAAAAAGATGAATTGCACCCAGACTAGACGAATCAACAAAATATGAAAGGGAACCGGAATCAGAAATAAAAATTAGTAACATCACACAAGCCACAGGTCATAATGCAAAAACCGTGATACACACAAATCACTGTGGAAGATAATACTGTAAGTTTAGAAATGCTGGAAAGGTGTAATCTGAGTTAGTTAAAAGCCGACGATAAAACGAGTTCAGAATACATTGAACAGAATTATTTTACGGAAAATAAGAACAGTATAGAAGAAGCCAAGGAAGAAATCAATAACCATATGTCAGATACAAAATATTGCAATGGAGGAACGAGAACAACTCCCAAAATTCACAGCAAACAAAGCATAACCTAGAAACTATTAAGCTATACAATGCAGCACTCAAATTAATGTTGGATGAAGAAGACATTCATATAAATCTCAATGAAGCAACAGATGCATCAGCAATAGCAGCAACAAAAAAATGAACATCAAATTAAAAACAAGGTAGTCTTGCAGACATGAAGTTCCACCTTGGAAAAGAAAAATAGAAACAGAAGTCGAACAACTTAGAACATAACAAAGAAGCAGACTGGATTGCGCAAGAGTAAGATCGAATGAAAAATAAGCCAGAACAGACATTGGCTGGAATGACTGAAGAGGATGTTAAATTTGCACTGAAAAAAACACACAATTGGAAATTTCCTGAACAGATAAAATTCCTAACTTTTGGTTATATTATTTAAATATAGCACACAAAAAAAAACAGCAAAAGAACTCCCTTACTATTCTGCATATCATTAATAGCATTAACCATTCAACTTAACAAGACAGGATGTGGTTATGAAATAGCCCGAAAGAAAATAAGCCATCTATTTTAAATGGATAACTTAAAGTTGTAGGCTAAGAACGATAATGAGCTGGAAGGTCTTCTCCAAACTGTAAAATGCTTCAGTGAAGACATTGGAATGAAATTCAATTTGTATAAATGTTCAAAAGCTACAGTTTTCCGAAGATCGTTACAACTAACATCCTCAATTAGCTTAGACCCTGCTGTAACAATAAAAGATTTAGAGACAGAAGAAGCTTAAAAATACCTAGGTGTAAATGAAAGTGAAAAAATTCACCATAAAAATAAATGAAAGAAATAGTGCATAAAGAGTACTATAGAAGGCTACGACTGATATTAAAATCTGAATTGAATTCTCAGAACAGAATTATGGCAATTAATACCCTTGCCATCCCATTGGTCCAATATAGTTTCAACATCTTGAACTGGACTCTAAACGACATTAGACGAATGGATTATAAGACAAGAAAGCATATTTCTACGCATAAGATGCATCATTCGAAAGACTGATGTAGACCGTCTATACATACCCCGTAAAGAAAGTGGAAGAGGTCTTATTCAGCTAGAATTTTCATACAAGACAACAATTGTTGGCTTACTAATATACATAGAAATAACAAAGAACTGGATGACATAATTAGTTAAACAACTTGAAAACAGAAAGGAACAATATTCAATAATGAAAGAAGGCAATGAATAGAAACAAGATTACAGTTAGTAGATTCTGTAGAAAAGCAAATCAGAAGCCAAAAACCAACTATTACGGCAAAAAATAAGAAAAAAGAAAGCCAAGGATAAAGCTCTTGAATAGATGAAACAACGCTGGCAAGACAAACCTTTGCATGGCCAATATCCAGAACCTGCTAATAAATTCAATGTTGATAAAGTTAATACTCATCGATGGTTGCGTGAGACTGAAGGCTTTATTCTTGCAGCGCAAGACCAAAGTTTTGTTACTAGGAACTTTCTGGCAAATATTATACATAATAATGTGGATCCAAAATGCAGGTTCTGTGATAAATACCAAGAAACAATGGACCATTTAATCCCAGGATGTTCTGTACTTGCCCCAAATGGATATAAAAATCGTCACGATAGAGTGAGGCAATATTTGCATTGGACAATGTGTAAACACCGTGAAAAGTATGTAAACAAACACTAGTATGAATATCACCCAGCACCGGTTACAGAAATTGAAGATGTCACCATTCTATGGGATTACACCATCTACACGGACAGAAAAATTGAAGCCAATAGGCCGGACATTATTGTTAAAAACCAGAAAGAAAAACCTTGCCAATTAATTGAAATGGCTTGTCCAGCGGATTTTAACATAGCAACCAAGGAATTCGAAAAACTGTCAATATATAAGACCTGGAAATTGAAATAGAAAAATGTGGAAATTGAAAACAAAAGTCGTACCAGTGATAGTAGTTGCACTTGGAATGATAAAAAATAGAACAAAACAACACATTGAAAGAATCCCTGGAAACCCCAGCTGAAGAGATATACAAAAAATTGTCTTGTTAAGTACAACCCACATACTAAGGGAGAACTTTGTCTATGTAACGCTAGGGATGTTAGGGAAGATAAGAAAAAACATGAAATGGAGCCATAACAACACAACACGATCTCCCTTAGGTCTTCCCGCAGACTTGGTAGGTAATGCGACCATAGCAGAAATATACAATATTAATCCTACTATAACTACTGTTAATAATAATGATTAAAAATAATTATAGAAATAAATTAATAGCGCTAGAACTATGAAGTCATAAACGGGGAATTACATGAGTATTATATGAAAACACCGGAGGGCAGTTTTAAGGGATTTAAATTGTATACTTATTTGCATATAAATATTTACTTGCACACATGCTTGTTTGTAACTACGTTAATATATTTACATGTGTATACAAAGATATGTATATATAAAACAAAAAAACTGAAATAACTTATTCCGTTCATCTTGTCACATTTTAATCCACATATTCAACTTATATATGTATAGTTTCCTACGTATATTGAACGACTCGGACTTTCATGCATCATGCACGTGATGATTGCATAACGCATAAAAACTACGACTCGTCCCATAGACGTAGAAATGATATATATATATAAAATATGAATTATTTTGAACATTATTTTTACCGATACTCGTATTTAAATAGATATTCTGTTTTTAATTAAACAGTATTTTTTATATTTATATCTACCGGCCTGATTATTTACGATAAATTTTTATTACGGAAATGTGTGCTACCCAGCAGGATTCGAACCTGTGACTCCTATTACATAGGGGAAGCATACCATTTGATCTGGTACCATCTTGACCACTCGACCATGGATAGCCTCTTGATCAGACGTAGTTTTTATCATGCTTACATAACACAATTTTCGATTTTACCGTAAACAAGCATATCTGCTCTGAAATGTATCGTAATGGCAACAAATGTAAACATGTTACGGAAATTAACGATGTTTATATATATATATATATATATATATATATATATATATATATATTCGTGATCGACCTAAAGAGCTTTATTGATCGTACCATGAAAAAAAAACTTTGAAAAAAAATCATTATTATGTTTCTGCAGAAAACCTGATTTAACTACAAGTTTACATTGGAGAAGTGTCAACAAGCTTCATATTCCAAAATTTCATTTCTCTTCGTCTTCTGGACTAAACCTGTTTATTATAGGAAACCATTTTCATGTATTTTCCGCAGAACCAGTCTAGGGTTGTCTTAACGCTTTTCAAAAATATGGGGTTATTATTGACTCTATCATACCAGTTTCACTTTCTTTTTTTCTCTCGAGATGCGTCACGTATGTATGTGCAGGTTGTGTAATAGTTAGAGACTCGGAACGAGAAATCGCCGAGTTGAGTTCAAATTTCGGTTGAGCTCGTTACATTCACTTTCGCACATATAAAATAGAGAAAAGTATGAACCCATCTTTTCTTTCCCGCTTCCCAGTTACACTGCATAGATGTCAGACACAGAATATAATACTGTAGTTAATTCTAGACAAAACAGTAAAGGTAAGGGGCGACAAGAGACAAAATCAAACCAGTTGTTAGAAGACAAAATATATAATCGCTAGGAAAAGGGCCAGCGCAAAACGCAAACTATAAAATGGAAACGTCAAAATCAGGCAAGTATAGAAATTTAACTCACAATACAACGGAAAAACCAAATGTCTTCAAAAAAATAAACAAATAAAAATTACGTTAGAAGAAAAGAAAGTAGTGCTTAAAAGTTGTATAATATCAATCCTCCGACATGACAGTGAATACTGGACAATCACCTCGCAGATAAAGAGACGATTGGATATAACAAAGATGAAATTTCATAGTTTGTTAAACACTTCGCTCATATTCCAATTTCTATCAGTTATTCAAGTGCCATACTTGATACATGCTTGTGCAATTATGTCTTTTTTAATCTATGACTGACTAGGCAGAAGATTTTCCTGCAGTAGTTTACCATTTCTTTCTGCGGTAGACTAGTTGCCAGCCAAGGCTATAAAACCTAATCTGTTCTGTTATTCAATGCTTTTATCCAGGTATCTCAATGTTGTGTCATACACGCTTAGGTTATCATGCCTTTTTTCGATCTGCAGTAGTCTTGTTGCCAACCAACACTATAGAATAGCCTTGGTTAGCAACATATGTTTTGCTATTCTACTTTTCAACCCATAGCTGGAGGGAGGCGAGATTGATTAATACTTTTTCCAGGAGCATTTATGCGAAAATGAATGCAGCTAATTCAATTGGAATTCAAAACTTGGTTTCTCATTCCGAGCCGATATCTATTGCATTACAACGGACATCCAATTTCTATACCAGCTTCATTCTGACCTCCCCGATTCAGAACCCGCTTCTTGGACTGTTCTTTTTGCTGACAACCATACATTTTATAAACTTACAATTGATGGTTCGCTTGATTAAGAAGGTAGTGTTCTGTTAGCTTTCCAAGTGAGGAGTGTCCCCTTGTTAAGAAAAGAAATATTCTAGATTCTCTTTTGTTAGCTGAGCTTGAACCGCGACCACTATTGCCGATAGCAGATTGGTAACAATATCTCCTGCCAAACAGTTTATGATTACTGCTCTAACATATATTCATATTACATATAATGTTATCAATACTGCCGTAAGTAAAACTGTATAATGAGAAGACAATACTGTTATAATATTCTTAAACATCTTGCTATCTACAAAGTTTCATTGTCTTTGTTTATTTCTTTTTCTCACTCACTGACTCCTATCAGCAAAAGCACATACATCATATAAGCTTATATAAGCCTATGTCATGCGTTCGTTTTCACGTTCATTCACATACATTTCCATTGATTTCTCTGGGGCTCAACACACGAACGCTACCATGTAAATATGCTACTGGGCCGACTTAGTAGCAGAAGCAGTTTCCTAATTCTCATCATTACCAGCGATTGGAGTTCGAGATCAGGTCGCAGCTATGATTTTGTTCTTTGATTTTAAAAGTAGCCTGTATTCTAATCTTAGTAAGCAGGCTATAGAAGAGTTTAAAATTATAGCTTTCTGGGAAGCATCCTTGTGGGAGTCCATTTCACAAAGTAGCAGTTATTGTGAGAAAGCTGAGCGAAACTTTATCCTTCTGTTTGGAATACAGGGGCCCGACAATATTTTTCGGACACTTTAGTATTCGACTTTCCGAATACCATGGAGTGGCGAAATTCCTTCAATAGAATAGCATAAACATATAAAGACAATACCTGTAATAAAAATGGAAGAAAATCGATTAGGTAAGGAAAAATATTTATTTTTCATCACTTTTTACAAAACACACGCGACATTATTTTTCGGACATCTTTGAAAAACTGTTAATAGTCTGTAATATCACCTTTCTTCTCAATAACTTTTATCAATCTCTCTTCATAATGATCAAACATATGCACAATAACATCTCTACGTGTTTCTATTAGTTGTTTTTGGCATCTAGTATCCGTTCCCATAGTTGAGCCTCTTTCGTTATTTCAGGTCCATCATAGACAAGTTGCGCAAGCATTTCCCAAACATTTTCTATTAAATTTAGATCTGGGCTTTTTGCGGGCCATTCCAAAGTAGTCATATTCACTTTAGCCATCCATTCTTTCATGAGTTTTGACACATGGATGCTGCAATTGTCTTACTGTAGAACGAAATCATTCCCTATCTCTCTTCTTATCCTTGGTAGGGCTTTCTCGTCCAGCAACTGTTTGTAGCTTTCGCTGTTCTGTCGTCCTTGCAGCCACTCCAACCATATATTTCCATTAGCAAAGATCATACCCCAAACCATAACTCCTCCTCCACCCATCTGTCATTTGTTCAGTACAGCAGGCTCACCCCATCCATCGGGCCCATCAAACTTGAAACGCTTCTCATCAGTAAATATAACCTTCTTAAAGTCAACATGCTTTGTTAACCACCTTTTAGCACACTCTAGTCTTGCTCCTTTGTGTTTCTTTGTTAGTGTAATTTTTTTCTTAGCCTTTGCATACCAATCCTATGCAGCGTTCTTTGTACTGTTCGGACGTTTACATCCAATTCACATTTCTTCTTCACTTTTCTTGCTGTAACTTTTTCTCCAGATGTCAAAACCCGTGTCACAGTCCTCTTCATTCTCCTTTCAGTCCTCTTGCCAATTGATCTTTTCCGTCCTCTTTTCTTTTTCCGCTCGGAGTTTGTCTTCAGCATGTATTCGACCATTGATTTCGACAGCTTCAAATCCATGGCGATCCTTCTGATGCTGAGGCCATCATCCCGCTTCTTCCGTGCCAAACAAACGACTTCTTTTGAATGCATTTTACCTCATTAAACTTTAATTGTTTTGCCAGTAAAATAGAACAGAATCATTGATTCTAATGATGACAGCTAAGTGTACAAGCAGAAAATTTGCATACAGCAACATATACATAAACTTAGGTCTTAATAAAATAGGATTTTTTGTCATGTCCGAAAAATAGTGTCGCGCAAGTTTTCGCAAAAATCACAAAAAACTAAAATTATCAAAGCCAAACTAAAAAAAAAGATATGATTGCACTAGTAGTGGATTTTCACTCCTCAACTACGTACTTACAATCTCAAAAATTTTGGCACTACTAACCAACTTGAAGTACTTTTTTCAAAGTGTCCGAAAAATATTGTCGGGCCCCGTTAGTAAATGTTTGAACAGGTAGAATTAAAAAAAGAAGGAAATGTGAAAAGTTGCTATGGAAATAATGAAAGAATAATGATAGGCTCAAGACGTTGAATCTGTGATCAACGGTTTGCAGAATGGGCGATAAATCGTTCCCTACAAAACCTCAGAAGCAACTACTACTACTACTACTGTGTCCGTTTTGAATTTCCTTAATACGTTACCAGAAATAAATTAACCATTCATTTCATATTGTGGGTATTTTTCATTATTTCACCCCAAGCAAAGCAATAAAATTCCCAACTCCACCTTGCACTTAATTTTAAACACCGTATTTTTCCATGGTTCTTGAGTATGCGCCTCAAGAAGTTTGCAGAATTTAGACTGGTTGACAACTGCGGTTATACACCCCAGCATGCCTTGCTATTTAACACATAACTGTGGGTGAAGAGATAAATTCATACTTTTCTGAAGATGCCTTTTGATCTACGTATTGATTCGTTAGAGGTCTAAGTCGATTAAAACGTCGCTTTGTTAATTTGGTGAAAGTGGTTATGAGTTCAATCCCAGGGTTGGGCAGTGTGTACTTGCACTCAGTGAAAATGGGCGAACCATATTTGAATAGTGCTTAATAAAAATAAGAACTAGATTAGATATCCCGTAAGAACATTGTCCAATAGACAACAAGGATAATTCTGGCACTTCCTGAGATCCACAAAACGGCTAAATACAACAATGCTAAAAAAAACACTATCAAAAAATGAATTAAATTTTCTTGTCTGTAATATTCAACGAGACATATTAAAAGCAAAGTTACTGTTCAAATATATATATATAGTGACGTAATTGAATAAATATACATAGAAAGGGGTACATATGTATAGTATTATTATTCAGATGTTGATAAGACAGTGCTCAGTGTACGATTGAACTCTCTGGAAAGAAAAATTTTAAAAACAGCCACCACTTCTAGCATTTACGCTTTACTCTTCAGCCATAAACTGAGTTCTTCCGGTGAGTGGTGTGTGCATACATCGCTTATATATAACATGTTAACATTTCCCCTCTCACATTTTATGCGCCTATGGCTTAGGGAGTAGAGATTCCAACTGACACCAAATCGATCGAGTTTCGGTCCCGATCAGAAACAAGTAGATGTCTAACCACACTGATTAGTTGTGATACAGCAAAACAGGCTTGTATGTGGATGACATATATATATATATATATATATATCGTTCTTCAGCAATGGATTGAACACTCTTGGCTACTGGCGTTTGTTTACATTGTGTATATAACAGGCTAAAATCTGACTTTCTCCGCCGTAAAATCCCCGACTGATGTCAAATTGGTCGAGTTTCAATCCTGGCTGGAAGCAATCGGATGTCTAGCCGTACTGATGAGATGTGATACAACGAAACAGGACTGTATGCAGATGAAAATTTATGCCTCTGTCTATCGATTGAGCACTCTGGAGAATGGTAAATTTTAAAAACAGCAGCTACTTACTGCAATATTGAACACTCTTGGCGACTGGAGCATTGTGTATAAAACATAATAAAATCTGTCTTTCTCCACAGTGCGCCGATAGCTTCGGGGTAGAATCCCTCGACTGATGTTAAATCGGTCGAGTTTCACTCGTGGGAGCAAGTGATCAGATGTCTAGTTATACTGAAGCGCTAGGATACAGCGTAAAAGGACTGTATGCGGATGAATATATATATATATATATACTTCTAAAATTTAATTGAAACAACTGCTTTAAAATTCTTTTCTTTTACCCGACGGTCAGTTTTAGAACCACTGGAGTGACAGGGTGTAATCGATTTTTTTCCTCAGATTAGTTCACTTGCAGTGGTGTGCAGTAATATGAATCTATTTTCGCGGTGTATGATCAAATTTACTTGGCATTGAAAAATATTGCGTCCTCCGTGATTACATCAGAATATTTATCACGTCAGACACTATGGTCTCGACTGTGGATTAGTTGACCTACGGCCATTTTCTGAAATTGACGTTACTCCAATGAAGCATACAAAAATTGTAACGCTGCAAGAACACCCTGGCAAGCCTTACAAAGAGATCGCGTATATTGTTTGTGTAAGCCTTTCAGCTATCAGCCGTGTCATCAAGACAAACAAGCTGGATCTATCGGTCCAAAGCGTAAAGGAAAATAAGGTCAGAAGAGAAAAACAACGCCAAAAGATGATGTATACCTGATCAGAGAAAGTGTAAAAAATCCTAGGAAGACATTATTCGCTTTGTTTCAGTTAATTTTCACAAGGCTGCATGTACATATATATGTGTGTGTGTATGTGTTTATGTGCGTGTACGTGTACGTGTCTGCGTAAAGAGCGCGAGAAAAAAAGTAAGCGGCTAATTCTAATTCCGTCGCTCAATATACAAGGTTGAAATGATTTATTTGTAATTAAAATCCTTTCATTTGTGCTACAAAATGCGATTAACGAAAAGTAAACCAACAAAGATGAAATAAAATACATAATAAATACAGAAAATGTCTTCAAAAGTGTCAGTGAATGTCAGTAATGGCAATTCTCTTTGGCAAAAAAGAAAAAAAAAGAATATAAATTTAAAAAATCAATGGAAAGGAAGTACAATCAATTTATGCAAATCATCCTGGGGCACTTGAAGAAAGAGAAGATATATTTTTTAAGAAGGAATGCCAAAACACATTAACCCTCTCTCGTTTTCATTGAGTCTCATGAAAACATTCTTGGATTAACCGCACTGAAAAAGAGGATTATTTTGAAAAATAAAAATAAATTGTGCAAAGTAAATGTTCATACATCATTAGTCTATGGACGATAATACATGAAGTGAATTTGTCCTGTTTTCAAATAATTGGTTTGTTATCAAGTTGGAACTTGGAATGGAACTTGATGGAATTGTCTATTTCCAGTACTTTGGTCGTTTTCAAAGAAAGAAAGCAGAAAGTAGAAAATTAACCAAGTTTTTGCTTTTATTTTGTGGCCAGTTGTTAACTGAAACAGCTTTTATTGCTGTTGAAATGTCGTCCTTTGATATTAAGTGCTTTCAGAATTGTTCAACGTTTTATTTTTTCTACAATTGGTGTCTGAGTTACTAATTTAGCTTTTTTGGGGTTGAGATTAATTTCTAGAGCTCATAGCTACTGCAAATCAGCATAGATCTCTTTTCTTTCCTATATAATACTAAATATTAATTTAAAACAAAAAACCTAAATACTTATATACGAGAACTAAATTTAGCAGAGTACTGTTGTCGACCAAAATTTGACAGAAATTAGAGAATGCGTCATGATAATGTTTACATGTGTCAATTTCTTTTCTAATCCTTTCACCCCAAGCAAGACAGTACCGCCACTGACTGATCATTTTTGTAAAAAAATCCAAGAACACACACACATTTTCAAAAAATAAGCTCATCTAATGAGTGAGTTGTAATTGTGAGTACATTTTTTTGTATTTCTTTATGCCTTTGCTACCAGGAAATCCCTTCATTGAATCTATAGAAACCTTTTCCAATCAATCCGAGGGCTTCAAGTAAAACTAGAATTATTTATGTTCTCATGTACCATATTTAATAATTTCCATTTCAAGATCCTTTCATTTTCATAGCTTTTTCAAGATCTTCAAAGATTCTTTACAACCTGCAAGCACTGCCATGTTACTATTTTTGTTGTTATTTTTCATCAAATTTCCATTTCTGCTATGGTCGCACTACCTACCGAGCCTGCGGGAAGACCTAAGACATGTTGTCATGTGTTGTTATGACTCCATTTCATGTTTTTTCTATCTCCTCTAACATCCCTAGCGTTACAGAGACAAAGTTCTTCTTAGTGTGTGGACTGTACTTAACAAGACAGTTTTTTGTATATCTCTTAAGCTGGGGTTTCCAGGGATTCTTTTAATATGTTTTTTGTTCTATTTTTTATCATTCCAAGTGCACCTACTATCACTGGCACGATTTTTGTTTCCAATTTCTACATTTTTTTCTATTTCAATTTCCAGGTCTTATATATTGACAGTTTTTCGAATTCCTTGGTTACAATCCGCTGACAAAGCCATATCAATTAATAGGCAAGTTTTTCTTTCTGGTTTTTAACAATAATGTCAGATCTTGCTTCAATTTTTCTGTCTGTGTAGATGGTGTAATCCCATAAAATGGTGACATCTTCTATTTCTGTAACCAGTGTTTGTTTACATATTGTTATTATTATTATTGTTCATGCAAACACATTCTCTCAAAGTACAAGAGAATTGGCATAAACGTTTGTATTTTTAATGTTTTTACATAACTTAGTGCATCAGTTAATAACATTCTGATTATGGTTTAACTCATGGATCAGGCTAGTCTCCCTGAAAGCGAAACACTTCTCCTCCCCGGCCTAACTTTCTCAGCCGACCTGAAGTGGAATGGCTACATCGAATCCATAGCAAAATCTGCTGCTAGGAATGTCGGTTGACTGTGTAGGTTTCAAGAGGTTTTTTGCCGTTTAAATACGTCCGTGTATTGAATACTGCTGTCACATCTGATCAGGTGCCCCTGCTATTCACCTCGGGGTTCTTGGCAAAATCCAACGGAGAATCTGCGGTGTGATCGATCCCAACTTCGTAGCTCCGTTGCAGTCACTTTCTCAGCATCGTGATGTGGCTTTTCTCTGCCTCTTCTACAAACACTTTCACGGCTTCGGCTCCGACGAGTTTAGCTCCCTGATGACACCTCTGAACAAATTTACTCGAGATACTAGACTAGCAACTAGGTCCCACCCTTTTACAGTGGAACCAATAAAATATAACAGCAACTTTTACACCCTCAACTTCTTTTTTCGCACACACCGCCTGTGGAATCCCCTTCCGTATACTTGCTTCCCTGCCCACTATAATTATTATCTCCTATGTCTTTGACTCGCATTCTTTCCTCTATGATCCTTTCTATGTCCACTCTACTCTCATTAGCTCTCTTCACACCAGTGTTCTTAGCCTTCTTTTATCCACTAACTGACACCCCCTATAACTTGTTCCTCTTTCTCATCACCATCTTCTTATGTAATTCTCTGCGCATCAGTGGCAGTACTGCCTTGCTTGGGGTGAAATGATTATAAAAACAAAAATAAAACAATAAACTCACATTTACGTCAATGGAGCTGGATGCAGTCAATTACAAACATTTCCTAAAACAATTGTCTATTTAAAGGCAATATATATTTCTTGAAATCCAACTTCGATGCATGCAACACTTCCACAGACAACTGGGAAAGAATAGCCCTAAATCGCTCAGAGTGACAGAAGACCTGCTACACTGGTGGTGTTAGGCACTTTGAACACCGACGCATCGTCCAGCTTCAAGATCGCTGAAGAGGCGGCAACGCCAACGCTCACGATCAATGTCAGACATGTGACAACGTCATTTACCCGGACTGCCGTTCGCCGACTGGACTTGTCAGCCAACAATGCTGCAACATATCACTCAGTCTGAAGAGAATAGAGAGATCTGACGTCTGAGTCCATCAATAGTTACGTAAAGATATTTATCATTTCGTAGCCTAATCACGAAGAATATAGTTGTTCTACAAAAGAAACATTTATTTTTTACTATAATGAAAATTTACTATAATTTCCTTGATGAAAGTAGAAAGAGTAATACGTTTAGTGTTTAATAATAAAAAAAAGGAAAGGTTTATTTTACAAAACAATTATTTTTAACATGATATCAATCCGTGTAAATTCTAATGAGAACTATGTAGATTCATCAATGTCTACAGAATAATTATGAAAAAATATTTATATATTAGTTATTTTTCAGCAATTTGTCAATGCACTTTATTCAGTGATAAATATGAATTTGCATCAATAAATCTGCTGCCTTATAAATCATTTATTTTATACAAGAAATGTTTATCATTTCCTTCTTAGTCAATTCAGTCAGTTAAGTACCATATGTGATACACGCCTGATACACAAGAGACATGACTGATTGAGCAGAAAATTTTTCCCCAGTAGGTACTTTCTGCGGTAGGTTATAGAACCCAATCTGTTCTGCTATTTAGCTCAAAGCTGGAGGGAGCGGTGATGGAACAATACCTTTCTAAAGGGTATTTTCACGTAAGTGAATGAAAGTAATTACATTTGGAATTCGGACTCGGCTCTCCAATATCGCGTTCTGAGCCGATATCAACTTCACCACAACGTACACCCTTTACCAATTCAATTAATTCATTACGAACTAATTGATGCAGATCTATCTATCTATCTATCTATCTATCTATCTATCTATCTATCTATCTATCTATCACGTTGTTACAAAATAATGGCCGATTTCAGAAACATAATTTTATTCTTGAAAAATTAACTGTAGAATTGTTGAAATTAGTCAAAATACGAGCCTTAAGCTTCTATGCACCTCTGCCATCGATCGACAAGATTATTTATCGTTTATAAAAAGTTGTTGGCTGTGATGCAACGAAATTTTTGAAAGCTGATTCCACAAGTTTTACCATTTAAAATATGCTTAAGTGCTTAAAAATGATAATCAATGGGAGAATATGGAGAATGTGGTAAACTCTCGTATCCCAAATCTCTGAGTTTTTGCAACGTCATTCTCGCAACATATGCCCGCGCGTTATCCTAAAGCAAAATTGGATCACGTCGATTCACCAATGCAGGTCTCATTTTTTGCAGGCATGCATACATTTCAGCAAGTTGATTGCATTAATGCTCTGATTTGTTCCAGAAAACTGTAGTGGATAACACCAATTGCAGATCATCAGACAGTCACTATAAATTTTGCTGATGACCTGATCTGATCGTTTTCGGTTATTATAAAGGATCCATATTTCATCACAAGTGACTATTCGGTTAAGAAAAGGATCAAGTGCAGAAAGAGCATCGAGCACAATTCAAAACGCCTAAATTTTTGATTTTCATTGAGATCACGAGGAACCCATTTATCGGGCTTTTTCACCTCTGCAAAGACCTTAAGATTGTTGCAGTTCTGACACCAAGCGTCTGAGACATTTCTCCAACACTTTGACATGGGTTTTGCTCAATTGTTTGTTGTCAAGACTGCATAAGCGTCCGCTACCTTCTTCATTTTCAAGGCTCTCAACACCATAACGAAATTTCTGGAACCACCTTTGTACTGTGGGATCACTTGTCAACACATCTTCCCATGCTCTGAAGATATGGGCAGGCGGACGTTTGGAAGGCACTGTTCCTAAATTTGAACTCATGCCAGAAAAGTAAATGATGATCGTGTTTTGTCATGTTCATAATTATCTGCTTCTACGCTTCAATAATATTTCTGTCTAAAAATTTTATTATACCAACAATGCATAAAAATAAATAAAATGATAATAATTCCAATTTTTTTTCAAAATAATACATGGTATTATAATAATATTTTTAATAATTCATAATATTCTAAATAATGCATAAAAATGAATAATATTTTAACAAAAATAATGTTTTAAATATTACATAAAATAATACATAAAAATAAATGAAATAGTACAAGTGAAAAATTCTATCTACAAAATTTTATTAAAATATAGCCATGTTTCGATTCCCCACGCTATAGAAAACAACACCATTCATTCATACTCGCAACATCTCGCTACATTTTCAACGATTTAATCTAGGTACTTCCACTAAATCGCTGAGAAAACAGTATGAAAAAAAACCCTAAATTAAATAAAAACAACGTTTTCTCAGCAAAATATTCATGTTAATATTAAGAGGATAGATTTTTTAATTATTTAAAAAATTTTTTTAATCCTTTCTACCATGTTCAAAATTTTGGTAAAAAATTTTGTTTTCCTTTCGTCCGTGAGTGACGCAATTTTTGCAAGGGTTTATTACGGTAAACAATATTACGGAAGTCACTTTTTTGCCGGTGAAAAACACATTAATTTGGAAATTCTTGCAAAAGTCAAATAATAGTCGGATTTCTATGAAAATTTCAGGATTTATTCACAAATGACTGAAATCATTCATGAAAGAATTGTTTTTAGAAGATCTTGGTAAAAATATTTTTACATATGTTACCCCACCCAATTAATTTCGTGAAATGTCTCCAAATTCGCGAGAGTTCGCCCATATATCTAATATCAATTAAATTCAAGAGTCATTGGGGAATGTTAATACACTAATATTTTTTTGTTAAATGAGCGCTTTTTTTGAAAATCTACTCCGAAACATGAAAACAAAAATGCAATAAAACGATATCATTTTTTTATTTAGATAAACTTTCAATTAGTTTTTTTTAAACAGTATATATTAAAGATATCATAGTTTGAAGAGAAAAAAATTTCGAAATTTACAAGAATTGTTTTTATTTTTATTATTTTGTATTGTAATAATTTATAAAGTTAAAAAAATCTTTTAAATATTCCTCCTTCATCGTTGTTAAGTTAATACGTGAAAACTATATTTACTAATTGAAAATTGAAAATATTAATACAATTAATTGAGCCATTCGATTTTTAAAATAATTAAATCATTTTTGTGTGCATGCTGATGACCCGTATTTTATTTGTACGAGTAGCCGTACATGATATATGTCATAAAAAGGTCACGTGATTCAAGGGTTGTCCTACTTACAGGACAAAAATTATATAAACATATTTATGCAGGGCTTAATTCTTTTCATTTCTACATTTTTCAGAATCACTCAACGGGATTCTCAAATCATGCTTTCAAAATTTTAAGTAAGTTTTAATTTCTTTACTTCCTAGTTTTATCATCTTTTGCATAAATTGTGAATGCAGGTATCTTATAGATGTTGAGAAAGTTTTCCTTTTTCTATTTTTCATAAACCGTGTTTAGTTTTTTTTTTGTTAATTTATATAGACTTTTTGCTAATCCTAATATTGAAATTATATTTTTTTATTGTTTTATTCCTACCTTCCTCATTTTTTTTCAGTTAATTGTGAATGTATGTACCTCCACTAATTTCTGATACCTATGGTTAAAAAATTGGAAAAGCTTTCTTTTTCTTTTTTTTCTTTTTTAGCTTGCAATCGAATTGAATGAAAGCAAAGGGCATTTTAGGAAAAGCTCGTAATTTCTTTGTTTTTTTCGGGTGTGTAGTTTTTTCATTTCAATTTGTGTTTGTATTTCAACACGCTTTGCTTCTTCTACCATTGAAGTCATAAATGTTTATTCTGTTAAATTCCTACTTTCGTCATTTTTTTCAATTAATACCTCCACTAATTTCAGATATCTAATGTTAAAAAGAATTGGAAAATCTTTTCTTTTTTAATTTTTAGCTTTAAATCAAAAGGAACTTTTTGGGGTGTGTAGAATTTAAAAATGTTAAATGTTTTAGTAATTGTTTGTTATTAAGATTGAAAAATTTACATTTTACAAATTGTCTTTCTTTTACAACTATGTAATGAGATGTAAGAATTTTAAAAAAAATTTGCCAAGAACTTAAAAAATAATTAAAAAATAATTAAATTAATTTGTGGACAAGTTCTGAAAGTTCATTAAAAACCAACAGTTTAATTTTTTTTGTTTTAGATGGGTAAAACTGATGCAGTTTTAAGTCTGTACACTAATGTAGGACAAAGACATGCAATTCTGTGTGACAATATCTTTCATAAATTTCACAGCACACATCAATCACTCCAGAAGATATCAGATTAGAGCTCCAGGGAAAATGCCCAGAATGATTTTCCTTCAGTTCAAAACCTATAGTGAAAAGAGTGTATTCAATTTTTGTATTCAGGCGTAAGGGAAAAAACTGTGAGACTTGTAAGCAGATGTAAAAAGGTGGCCCATCCTGATGCTGCTGCTGTTACTACTGCATTTCAGACTGGGGCATCTTCTGCACATTCTGACACATCTGAAAAGATTTCTCTTGCGATTCTGTTGGCTGCCAGTTCGGTCCTCTCTAATTCCAGTTCCACCCGTCTGCTACAACTTCTCTGCTGCAACTCCACCCCGGTGTTCATATACTACACTTTTATCAAAAGTAATTCTACTTAGAAAACTGTTGGTCTAAAAGAATGTCTACCATGAAAATTCTAAAAAAAAGGCATACTTCAGAAGAAAAAGAAACAGCAGCAGCAAAATAGCTCAAATACTGCCAAAAAGCTGCATTATGACTGTTTAATAAATGGGGTTCCTGCTTCTCGTATCAGTGAATTTATTAAATATGTCTTACAGTCATTGTCCTTATAATATTGCCTTCTGAAAAGAAAGTCTAGTTATAAACTCTGTATATAAAATAGTGGAGGAGTTTGGGTTCTTCTCGGACATAAAGACATTCGCTGCTATGAAAAGTGCAGAAAACTGCATTTTAGTACTTTATTCAACGACACAATATGGAATACATGTCAACTGTGTGCTCTTGACAACACAATCAACCTCTCATCTTGTGTTGCGAGAACGTCTTCTGGGAGGGAGTGCACAGGACTACAAGCGGCATATTTATGACTGCATCAACAACTTGGCAAAAGTAGGCTTACTATCTATTGGCCAAAATGGTGATGATAATTTACAGCAAATAATTCCCCAAATAAAATGCTGCCTTACAGACCGGGTTCTCGTCAACCAGGCAACAACAAATTTAATTGAAAAAGACTGGAGCACTGAAATCAGAGAATTTCAGTGCAATATACATCCAGTGGAATCTGTTTCACTGAAGACAAGGAAAGTTCTGAGGGAATATGAGAAATGCACAATAAGAACTACCAATGTGAGTGAGTGTCTAGCATGGTGAATTATTGTAGCCATGAGTTCCTTCCTGTATAGCAACAAATTTAGGCTTGTGAACGCCTTTTTTTTCAACAACAAAGGCCTCCATTGTCATAAATTCTTAGATTTCGAGGGAATCTGTTACATATAATTTTTCATTTTGGCGCAACTTTCTTTCCAATTTTTAATGCCTGCCAGAAATTCGTCAAAGAACTTTCTTCCAAGAGTGAAACCATCTTGATGTTGTAGCTGCTTTTTAAAGAAGACGACACTGTCGTAGAGCGTCAAGTATTGAGGATCACAGGGAAAATGTTATTGAGGCCTTGAATGAGTACATTCTATACTAATATCGATGACCAGAAAAACCCTATTGATACCATAAACATCGTCAGAGGGGTCAATAGGATAATCTGAAAACCCCAATAATATCATTTATTATGACAAGGACTTCTTTGGAATGTAATAGAATCCCGACTAATTTCCCTCAGAAACGAGCTTTTACTTAAAAAAAGAAGACGACTGCGTGTTTGAAAGGGACTGTAGATGTTTTAAGCAGGCAGTACGAAACGTCTTTCTTCAGGCTCGAGTCTTCATCCCAGTCAGTTTTTACATCGTTCAGGAAGCACACAATGCTGGCTGAAAGCATCATCGGTGAATTTTGTGAACGAAAGAGGTTTATTTCTAATGTTTATGCATTCAGCATAAGTGATATAATCAAGGCCAAGCAGAATAATATCAGAAACTTCATCGATGATCTGGAGGCTGAGCAATTCCAAGATTACTTGCAGGTGGCACTGACGTACAGCAGACAAAAGACAATGCGGAAGAAGAGGCTACATCAAGCTGTTGAGGAAGAAATCACAAGAAAAATTTAAAAAAGGACGAAAAGAAGAAAAAAAAACAAAGTCATTCAGAGATGTGCCGATTTCTTCTTTGGTTGCTGTATCTTCACAATATGCTGAAGGCTTACAAGAAATACTGAATGGCAAAAAGTTGGGCAAACTATTAAACATATTTGGACAATTGCTAGTGTAAATTATTATTGTGTCGGCTACATCAAGAATTGTGTACATTCATTTTATAAGATTTCCTATATTGATGATGTAGCTGAGAGCTATCAATTGGACAAATATGAAGTTGCTGCTGACTATATGATGCAAGCTCTGTATCTGGAGAAGCAACTCATCAATAAGGATGGTTGGAGAGACAATAGAAGAAACAGAAACGGCCCTTTTCAGGGCCACAAAATATTCCTGAATCACCTCTCATCCTTCAATAACAAAGAAAATCAAAACATGACATCTCTCTCCAAATACTTTTGGAAGGTAAAAAAAAAAAAATCGCTAACCCCCACCAACACCTCTAACTAAACACTCTCCCCAAAAATTTCAACTGTCAACGACATATCACCCTATCACTTAACCCCAGCCAACACCTCTATCAAAACTAAACAAATATAAAGGAAAAGGATTTCCAGTACTTTTCATTTCGCCTGATGATGCATTGAGGCTTCAATGCTGAAACGAACGTATATTCGTAGCGAGTATATATAGAAAAATTATGTACATGTTCTAAAATATAATTTATAACAAATATTCACAGCTGTATATATTATATATCGAGCACTGTTTTAAATTAATGTTTTGGACGTTGTAAGAATTCTTCGTTCTGTATTCACTCGGATGCGGTACATGCGGTACATGCGGTACATGCGGTACGAATTGGTTTATCGACACCACGCGATACAAACAACGAAAAAATAGATATTCCAAGTAATTTTTTAACCAACACAAACAGACTTTCTCCACGGAGGTGCCACGTGTTGACTGGTTTACCGATAATAAACAAACGGACGTGCCGTATGTTGCTTAGTTTATCGACACCACGTGTTGTAAACAAACAAATGTGCGAACGCTACCGTAGAACGCGTTTCCAATTCTAATTTTAAAAAAATCACTTGTTTCCGATGAAGAACCGAGGTCGGTTTGAAATATAAAACTACATTAAAAATAAACAAATACTGTTTAAAAAAGTACGTTTTTTTTAAAAATCAAAAATTTTTTTATTAATACTCTTTCCTATACATAGTAAGACAGTATACGTGGATAATCATCAATATATATATATATATATATATATATATATATATATATATATATATATATATATATAGTTTAGGGTATTGGATAAATACATAATAAATAACAGTGTAACCAAATATATAATTAATAATAAAATGTAAAGTACTATAAAAATTAATTAGTTAATTTTACTATAACATATGCTTCATCATAACTATTAATAATATGAAAAATACATTAAAAATATTAATTAATAAATAGTATAACATTTCATGAATCGAGTTAGCTCGGTTATTTCAATTTCATTTTTTGTTATTAAATTGTAAAATTATTTTAAAAGAATGTTTTATATTATTTTAATTTTTATTTATTCAAAAAGTATATTCAAACATAATGCTATGAATATGATAAAAATAATATAAAATATTACATATTTGCTGAAAATATTATGTTAACTTTTTAATTTTACTATGTAACTTAGTTAAAAAACAAAAAAGCGAAACGTACGATTAAGCTACATACAATTATGTTATATTTGTTCGCCATAATTTGCGTTTTTGACGGTTTCTCTTTGTCCTTAAATCATTCGTCACCTAAGAGGACCATGGAAAGAGTAGAACGGTGATTAAGAAACACTTTTATCGTACATTTTAGGCAGTAAGCATGTAATACTTGATACAATTCATATTAAGGTAAGTTTAAATTTGCTAATTTTATAAAAATAACGTGGCAGCCGGGTATATTTTATTTTTACAAGATATTTAAAACCTAATCGATCGATCAAAAATAGTCAAAAAATACATTTTTTGTCTCTAAAAAGTTTGGATGCAATTCAATATAATTTCAGTTTGAAATACACCAGAGCATCTTGCTTACTGGAATTAGTAAATTCAATCTCTTGTATTTCAATTAAAGCTAAAATTTAAGCTTCAAATTTTTTTTTTAAATTTAAGAATTCAATTTAAATTTAGGTATCGAAAATGAGTGGAGGTACCTAATTTAATCTGAAATGTCCTCAGATCTTTACTTCATACACATACACATATGTACTTATATTAACTAACGTTACCGAACAACAAACTCACACATATAACATCGTACACTTTAACGTCCAAAAGATTTCACACACATATATTTCAAAATTTTTCATGGTTTTAATACACTTGACACGTGTATTTACACGCATACATACATGTAATAGACAAACGTTTCTATACATACATACATACATACATACATACATATGAAAAATCACCCACCAATAAGTATTTCAAAATAATGTCTGACTAATAAGATAACCCACAATCACAACATACCAGTATACTAACTCTTTGTAAATTTTTAATTTTTACCCCTGAAGAAGCTTTATTAAAATTAAAACATATTATATGGAAATACGTTTTTCCTTTCGTTCTTTTTACTTTATTTTACCCTTTTGTCGGATTCCAATCCATATATTCTACACACACACACACACACACACACACACACACACACACACACACACACACACATATACATATATATATATATATATATATATATATATATATATATACAATAATCAAATAGGTAGAAAGGTAGGAAGTGAATGATGGTGCACATTTGTCCATCTATTTATCTATCGATAATGACAAAGAGAATAAGTGAGAGGAGATGCAGAGAGAAAGAGAGAGAGTGAGAGAGAAAGAAATAGAGAGAGAGAGGGGACGAGAGAGAGAGAGGGGACGAGAGAGAGAGAGAGAAGTGTGCCTCTAAGGTCATATAGCCCAGTACTGCGCCCAGACTCTAATAGCGTTGAAGGTGGTAGATTGGCCTCGATATCTTCGTATGTAGCCATTTGCTTCTTCAGTCAACGACTAATCTCCCCTCGAAAAAAAAGTTATGTCTTATGTGGATGTATCGCCATTTACATTTAGTCTATTCAGGAAAGGATGTGCGTTGTGGTACTGCATATATCGGCTTGCAACGAGAAAAAGTTAGGGTTAAGTTTGAATTCTGCTGGGAAGAGTATTAATCCGTGTATTCTCTCTCTTGTGTTCTATAGCATTGGCTGACAACCATTCTACCCCAGAAAGTAATGGCAACCTACTGCGGGAAAATATTCTGTCCAATTAATCATGTCTCGAAAGAGACATGATTGCCCAAAGCGTGTATCACGTATCACTTAACTAACTGAGTGAAAAGAGAATTATTATAAAATAGTCTTTGTATTATAATACATTAATACCTACCTATTAATTAAATGTATTTTGAAATGCATCATGTATTTTGTATTTTATTTCCGGAGAAAATCATTGTAATGAAGGAAGAATCAGACAACAAAGAGAGGCAGCAATAAAACGGCAGAGAAGGCAAGAACGATTACGAGCAGAAAAGAGACAAGCAATCCGTAAATATAATAGAGAACAAATGCAAACAAGGAGAAATGATATGAATGAAGAAGACTATATATTTATGATTGTGATTGTAATATTTTATTAAAGTTGTTAAGTTCAAATATTTAATGATGCAATAGGGGAATTTCTAAGGATATTTTATTGTCATAGAATTAGTCATGCGCTTATTCAATCATTAACTGAAGAATTAATATTTATCAGAATATTAAGATAAGAAAACCGTGAAATTTTCATAGATTAAAACCAATAATAATAATAATAATAATAATAATAATAATAATAATAAAGACCTGGAAATTGAAATAGAAAAAATGTGGAAATTGAAAACAAGAATCGTGCCAGTGGTAGTAGGTGCACTTGGAATGATAAAAAAATGGGACAAAACAACACATTGAAAGAATCCCTGGAAACCCCAGCTTAAGAGATATACAAAAAATGTCTTGTTAAGTACAGTCCACACACTAAGGAGAACATTGTCTATGTTACGCTAGGGATGTTAGAGGAGATAGAAAAAACATAAAATGGAGCCATAACAACACCCCACCACATGCCTTAGGTCTTCCCGCAGACTTGGTAGGTAGTGCGACCATAGCAGAAATGGAAATTTGATGAAAAAAGACAACATGATAATAATACACATAGAGTTGGAATAACAAGCTATAATAAAATGGAATAAACGAACAACTACTATTACAACTACTACTAATAATAATAATACTAATGCGCCCAGATTTAGGATAAAAAACAATAATAAAAATGCAATCAGACTACCACTACTACTACTACTACTACTACTACTACTACTACTAATAATAATAATAATGGTAAGTCATTTTTTGTATGTTCGTCTGCTTGAGTGGCTCGCTAATCCCTGTCCTAGATGCCTTGCTGAGGTACAACTGCGTTTCTTCACCACCCAGAGAGCCAAACTGTGTTTTATACTGAAACTATTCTGAACAGACCTTAGTCTCTTAAAGAGAGTATATAGCCTAGCGTGACCAGTAGTTTGACAATGTCTTTACGCTTGCACCCTCGGTCACGATGTCTCGTGCCTTCATTTTAGAAAAACCATTAACAACGCCCGAACAGCTTCGTGTAACTCATTTAATTCACATATTTTGAGTCCAACCGGTACTAGGATTTTCAGGCATTTCCTGACGATGCCGCACGCCGAGTTCCTCTCCTCAGGCTGATAATATCAAGGTCATCTTTTGACAAATCGACCATGGTAAGATTCTCACCTACGTAGAAACGCTAACATTCTCTAACCACTATTTAAATGGTAATGGTAATATTAGCTCATAGTTGGATTTTTTTCTGTTTTTAAGTGGAAGCAAAATTTAGTCGAATGTCTTCATGATTATTTCCCGAAAGGAAATAAAAACAAAACAATAAACAAAAAATAAGGTTATTCTTTTAGTAAGAACTGAGGAAATTATGTCCAACCCAGAAATAAAAGTTTATTCAACCAATAACTGATAAAACGTCCAATGTTCGCGGACAGGAAAAGGAAAATAACGTAGTAAATTTTTGCTGAATTTTGTTTCCTTTTTTTTTCCCGATCAGTTATGAAGTTCTTGAGTTTCGCATATCGTCGGTGATCACCGGAGATTACCAGTGAAAACTTGTATTGGATGGCTGACGGCATCACGGCAATCACGTGATGAGAAACTGATTTCTACGTTAAAAAAAAAAAAAAAAAAAGAAAAGAAAAGAAAAAGTGGCGGGGGAAGAAAATAGATCTCTTTTGTGTTGGGGAATAAGATCTTCCCAAAAGATTTCGAGTTTAGATTTCTTCTGGCAACGTTTTGCAACGATAAAAGCTGTAACATTTTCGTTTGGGTTTTTTTTTTTGTAATCTTTAGAATGACGATAACATTATCACATATAAGTAAAGATTTTAAAATATTAACAAAATAATTTGCTGAAAGCGATCGTTAAGATAGTACAGAGCGGCTAGTAAAAAAGCGGTGATTCAGAAAGCTGTGAGATAACCACTGAAAACTGGTGACAATTGATGCGACTGAAAAAAATCAGGAAGAATTTCTGCACATTTCGTCAATTTCTACGTCTCTGAACTTGACGCTAGAAATCATACAAGTAGAGCCGAACAAAAGACGAAACTTTTCTGCAAATAACTTTTTAAATGAAGAGTCATAAGATTGTCAGCAATTCAGTGAGTCAGTTAAGTGCCATAAGTGGCACACGCTTGACTGGTAGAAAATCTTTTCGCACCAGGCTGCGATTATTTTCTACGGTAGACTGACTGCCTACTAAGGCTACTCAATCTGTTCTGCTATTTAACCCATAGAAGAGAAGCGACTGATTAATACATTTCCAACGGGTATTTGAGCGTAAGTGAATGCATCGAATTCAACTAGATGACACCTCGAATCAAATATCGAGTCGATATTCACTCCACCATAATGCACTTCTCAGTCAACAATCAATCATATAAAAAAACGGTCAGTGTTAATTACATGAGGGTAGAATGATTATTCAAGGTTATAAATATTCAAGAAATTCATTCATAGTTGTTCGAGGTCAAAATCAAAAGATAAAGCAGTGATAATACTTTTGCCGCCTTTTTTTTCTTTTTTTACTGGGCATCCTGTACATTCATCTTTGAAGTATCAGTCATTGTATCTATATTTTGTTGGAGAATACTTCGCAGAAATTAGTTAAGTGTTTTTTCTTTTATAGAGGCTGATATTAAACGATGAATTTTCTTGGATAATATTTGGTAAAACTGGCAGTGAAGTGTTTTTTTTTTTATAACGGCTGATATTAAACGATGAATTTGAAAATGAAAATAAGATGGAGAATTTTTCCACTTGTAAATATAAAGTTCAAAGTCGTTTTCATTAAGACTTATGCCCACATCACGTTAAAACACTGGTTCTTGTACTAAAACCGAAGTTAAGCAGCGTTGAGTCTGTTCAGTATATAGATTAGTCATCTCTTGAGAATACCAGGTACTGTAAGGTTGGATATATGGGTGGTGTAGAGGGATAATGGCTCGGAATTGGTAATCGAAGAGTCAAGTTTCAATTACCACTGGTTACCGCGCAAATAACATTGAATAAATGTGTACACACTAGTTCTTCCCCAGTTATAGGTTAATTAGTAGTACTTGTATCACAAAAGTATTAATATCTTCAAAAGAAAATTTGTAAAATCTAGAAATATTTTTGGATTTAAATAAACTGGAAAGAGTTGATAACCCGTAGAAAACGAAACAACCATTGAAAACATTTTCTCTCATTGAACATGTTTTTTTAATTGTTTCACTCTAAGCAAGGCTTTACCGCCACTGATGCGCAGGAAGCTACATAAGATTAAAAGTTTAGATAAGAGGAGAGTGAAGAAAAAAATGAACCAGTTACAGGAGGTTTCAAAGAAAGGACTTGAGCAGGATGCGAACACAGGTGTGAAGACAGTTGCGAAGGTGGCGAGAAAGGAAAAGAACAAGATACATGGGGTGATGTTGAAAGAACAAGGAAAGGGCTTGAGTGAAGTGGGTAAGAAATGGGAATTGACATTGCATTTAAATTTCTGGAGGTTGTAGCCGTCAGGAAAGCAAGTATACGGAAGGGAGATCCACAGGCGAGAAGTGCGTGAAAAGAAGCTGAGGGAGAAGAATTGTCGACTGCATTTGGTAAGTTTAACTTGTTGCCAGTCTGGTTGTTCGAGTAAATTCTTGTGGAGGGGGCACCGGTGTTCTAAGTTCGTCGGGGCAGAATCCATGAAAATATTTGTAGAGACAAAGGGAAGTCACATCCTGCCGGTGAGGAAGTGGCTAGAGTCGAGCTGTTTGTATTGTTATAAATTTGAATGAAATGTAAACAACCGGACAAATGAAGGAAAGTTACTGAAAATTTTATTTGATTTTTGTAAGAATCAATTAAGTGAATCGGCTCCAGCAAAGGTAGTCTCTCTCAATACCACAAATTACTACAAAGCTAAAACATTAATCTGACAACTCAAGTCATGTTCTTAAATAGCCATATCAGAACAAATCTTTCATATGGGTATCACGCATGGCACCAAACCTGTCAAGAAATATCAAAGGCCAGTCCTCTTTGAACATTGTGGACTAACGCTACCCAATCAAAAATATGTAAAGTAAACCACCAGCTGTATACAATAGCTTTCTAAGATCAATGGTTAAAGTGCCTCTGAGCGATTAAATCCTGTGTGTTTTTACAAAGACATCCTTCTTTTTACATTGTGAACTGGAGCTACAGAATCACAAAGAACTGTACCAAATAACAGAAATCACTTGTAGACTAATAGCAGCAGTAACAAATAAAATGGATAGCATATGTAACTGAAAAATAAAATAACGAGATAATCAATATGTTGGCATTACACACTACTTTAAATAAAAAGTTAGGAAGGAAACTTTCATCAGTACTTGAAAGAGTGATAATGTGGGATCTCTTCTTTGTATATGATAATGAACTCGACTGAGTATATATATATATATATATATATATATATATATACTCCTGCCATAGAGAGAACAGTTGCTGCCATAGAGTTGGGTAGAGACTAATTCGTAGAGATTCTTTACAGTTATCAGAGAGTACCGGAACTGATACGTAAGTTACAGAGAGATGCCGAACTTACCCAGAGACTATCGTATCAAAAGTCAGACTAGCTCTGAGCTCCACTCAGCTAGAATAATATACACGGATATACTATTTCCAACGACTTCACTTCAAGGCTTGTATATATTTATTTCTTACTAATAGTATTCCTGGATTTACTATCCTGCGTTCAAGTTTGTATATTAAATTCAATATAACCTACTTTTCTATCTCCATATCTGTTTTCTTGTTCATTATTTTGTGCGGTTCCTCACCCGGAATCCACAGCAGATAACAATTACTGAACTTATAAATGTCAGTCAACTGCTGTATTAGCAGCTCGGTCAATGAATGGTTAATGCTTTCTTATAAGGAAATGGCTAGTATTAACATTACTATTTACCACAAATAATATATTCATTTAAGAGAAAATAAATACTTTTCGATAAATAAAAAGTATCTGTTTGAAGTTTGTTTAAGTTATGATTACCTCCTCACATATCTTGAACAGATATCATATGCACTTGACATTTTCATTAAAATTATTATTGCCTCTTCACATATTTTTAAAATTATCAGTAACTTTTCACATATCCCTTCAAGTTCAGTTTTTACATGTTTCTTCAAATTATGATTACCTCTTCATATCTGTTCAAATTATCATAAGCTCTTTACATATTCGTTCAAATTATGATTGTCTCTTCACATATTTGTTCAAATTATGATTACTATTTTTTAAATCAAAATTGCAATTAATTACGTTCAGTGTCAATTAATAGAAATTATCTTGTTGCATTTTTTATTTCACAACGATCAGTTCAGTTCAGTTTTTACATGTTTCACATCAGTTCAGTTCAGTTTTTACATGTTTCTTCAAATTATGATTACCTCTTCATATCTGTTCAAATTATCATAAGCTCTTTACATATTCGTTCAAATTATGATTGTCTCTTCACATATTTGTTCAAATTATGATTACTATTTTTTAAATCAAAATTGCAATTAATTACGTTCAGTGTCAATTAATAGAAATTATCTTGTTGCATTTTTTATTTCACAACGATAATATCTTGGGCAATTGCTCAATTTACTAAAAGATTTGATTTGTGGTTCCAATCTCCTTAAGATGTTTTTATTCAAGGTTTCGATCTTCTAAAAAACATTTGATTCGTGGTTCAGATCTCCTTAGATGACTTTGAATCAAGGTTATGAACTGAAAAAGATTTGATTCGTTGTTCAGATCCTCTTAAAAGGTTTTCATTCGAGGATTCGAATTTTTATAAAAATTGAATCGTGTTTCAGAATTTCTTAAAAAACTTAGAACCGAGCTTTCGATCTTCTAAAAAATGATTTGATTCGTTATTTAGACCTCCTAAAAATGTTTTGAATTAAGATTTCCATTTTCTAAAAATAAGATTGAATTCGTGGTTCCTATCTCCTCATAAGCTTTTCGAAGTTTTGATAATCTAAAAAACATTGATTCGTAGTTCCGATTTTCTTAAGTGATTTTTATTCGAGGCTTGGATCTGCGAAAGAAAAATTTGATTTGTGTTTCTGATCTCCCCAAAAGTTGTTGAATCGATGTTTTGATATTCTAAAAAAATATTTGATTCATGGTTCCGATCTTTTAAACGTTTTGATTCGACGTTTCAATCTTCTAAAAAGATTTGATTCGTGGTTCAGATCTCATTAAAATTATTTGTTAAGAAGTTTCAGTCTTGTAAATAAGATTTGCTTTGTCGTTCTGATCTTAAAATGTTTTAAAGTGCGGCTTTGATCATCTAAACAGGACTGGATTCTTGGCTCTGATCTTCTTAACGTTTTTTGATGCGAGTTTTTGATTTTCTAAAAATAATATTTGATTGATGGTTTTTTTTTAATCTAAAATTATTTGATTCATAGTTTCGAGCTGTTAAAAGTAATTTGATCCGTACTTCGTATCGCTTACAAAACGATTTGATTCGGAGTTTTAGATTTTTAGGAAGATTTGTTTCGAGGTTCCGATCTCCTGGGAAAGGTTTGATTCAAGGTTTCGGTCTTCTAAAATTAAATTTGATTCCTGGTTTCGGTCTCCTGAAAATGTTTTAAATAGAAGGTTTTATATTCTAAAATATTTATTTACGTTGTAGTTCTGATCTTCTTAAGTTTTTGATTCGTGGTATCGACCTTCTATAGAAAGATTTGATTCGTTGTTCCAGTCTCCTTAAAAAGTTTTGATTCTTGATTTTAATCCTCTAAAAGTATTGATTGGTGATTCTGATCTCTTTAATAGGTTTTGAATCGAGGTTTTCATCTTCTAAAAAAGATTTGATTCATAGTTCCGAGCTTTTAACTGTCATTTGCTTCATACTTTCAATCGCCTACGAAAAGACGGAATTCGTGATACTGAGTTTTTTTTCAAAAAATGATTTGGTTCATAGTTTTCGTCTTTTAAATAGTTTTGATTTATAGTTTGCATCTCTTACAAAATCACTTGATTCGTTTTTTCGTCTTCTAAAAATATTTCATTCATGATTTCCATCATAGTTTCGATTTTGTAAGAAATCTTTATTTGTATTTTCGAGCTTCTAAACTTCTTGATTTGTAGTTTCAGTCTTCTACAAAATATTTGATTCGTCTTTTCGATATTCTAAAAAAGATTTGATTTATGATTCCCATCGTTAACTCATACTTCTAAGAAAAAATTGATTCGGAGTTCTGAGCTTCTAACATTTTTATTCATGGATTCTATCTTCTTTTTAGAAGATGGATTCGTAGTTTCCATTTCCTAAAAATGAAGACTTTATTTATGTATTTAATCTTTTAAAAAGGTTTGATTCGAAATGTCATCCAGAAAAAGAAAAAAGAAAAAGAAAAAAACAGCGAAACTGAAAAATCTGATGCCTGAAAGAATTAAACATTTGAACTTCAAAAGTGCAAAATCCAATATATATTAATTTGCATAACGAAACCTCAAATTATTTACATCGTTAATTGAAGTTTATTGCTTAGTAAAAGCGAGTATCTATTGAATACATTTTTCTCTACGCATGCAGGTATCTTAAGTAATTAAATAAAAACAAACACATTCATGTCACATGTATTTATAGAATTACTTACGTGCCTAGATGTGTCCCTCCTTCATATACGCTATTAATTTTAGAGTAATATTTTTAAAAAGACCATTAGAATTTGACGCCAGGCTCATGTTAATAGAAAATGATAACTTTCGACATTTTCAAATACGAATCGTTAGCTTCTTATTGAAAAGAAAAAACAACACGTTAAAGATTCAAATAAAAAATAAAAGAGAAACACTGACTTTTTTAATCGTGTCGCCTAAAGCAAGGCATTTTACAGCCACTGTTGTGCAGGGGGTTACATATGAGGAATGATTATGAAGAGAGAGAGAGAGAGAGAGAGAGAGAGAGGGGGGTTGCAGGGGTGTCAGGAAGAGAGTAGGAGAGGGAAGAGAGTACTGATGAGAATGGGGTGGATGTAAAAAGCATGAGAGAGAGGATGTAAATTAGTGAGACAGGAGATGACTATTGACTTTACATTTAAATTCTTGGAGATTGTAACTGTCAGAAAAGCAACTATGCGGAACACATTCCACAGGCAGGAAGTTCGAGAAAAGAAGCTGCTGAAGTAGAATTTGCGTTTATAATTTATTGGCTTCACAGTAAAAGGGTGGGACCTAGTTGCTAATCTTGTGACTCAAAGAAATTCGTATATAGGGGTATCAGTGAACTAAGTTCATCGGAGCAGAAGCCGTGAAAGTATTTTTAGAAGAGACACAGGGAAGCCACACTGCGTCGGTGAGAAAGTGACTGTATCCTAGCTGCCAAGTCGGGATCGATCACATTACAGATTCTCCGTTGGATTCGGCCGAGGACACCGAAGTGGATAGCAGGAGCACCGGACCAGATATTGCAGCAATACTCAATGCACAGGCGGATGGTAGACTTGTATATGTGCAGGATTGTTTCGGACGGGAAAAACTTCCTGGCCCTACACAGAGAACCGACTTTCTTAGCAGCAGATTTAGCTATGGATTCATTATAGTTATTTCATTTGAGATCTGGTATGAGAGTTACCCGAGGAGGCGCAGGTTTTCACTTTCAGGGATAGAAGCCTGATCCATGTTAATGGGCGGGTGGAACGATTGTCTGTGGTGGTTATTAGACAGCAGCTTTGTTTTGAAAGCATTAAAATTTACTAGCCATTTCTTACCCGAGTCCACCACGGATTGGAGGTCATTTTCAAGCTCGGCAGCGAGGTTTGCTTTTTCAGCCTCGGTAGATTTTTCATAAAGACGAGAGTAAACCGTAGTGTCGTCAGCATATATGCCCACTTGGGGTCTTATTACGTCAGGGAGATCGTTAATATAGATAAGGAAAAGCGTAGGACCGAGAATAGTGCCTTGAAGACACCCGCATTCATGTGATAGTATTGGGAGGCTTGTCCGTTCAATACCACTCTCATTGTCCGGTTTGAAAGGAAGGACTGGATTAGGTCAAACAATTGTCCAGTTATACCATAGCCCTGCAGCTTGCATAGAAGGCCAGAATGCCAGACCCTGTTAAACGGGCCACAGTTCGGGCTTCGTCGTTTTTGTCGAGGGCCTGGTGTATATACTCAGTGATAGTCGTGAGCATATCAGCAGTAGACCTGGTAAAGCGGAAGCCATATTGTTTGACAGAGAAGAGTCTATAGGCTGTGAGATGTACCACCTCGGCGTTGATGATGGCTTCAAATACTTTGCCAAAGATCGGTAGGAGGCTGATAGCGCGATAATTAGCGGAGTCAGAGGGTTCTTCAATATTTTTATATATAGAAACCACGGAGGAGGAGGATTTCCAGCAGACAGAAAGGCAGGAAGCAGAAAGGCAGAAGTTATAGAGTTTAGAGAGAACGGAGAATAGTTCAGGAGCACATATCTTTAAGACAATATTGGGTATTCCGTCGCCACCGCTCGCCTTATGGGGGTTAAGTTTAGAAATTATTTTAGAGACTACTGAGGGAGTAATAGGTATGTCAGTCAGTTGGGCCTGGGTTCAGAGAGGGAAATCGTGTGTAGATACTCTAGACAAGTCCAGTGTCGAGCTAGTGGAGAATCTGCGAGCGAAGGACTTAGCCTTGTCTGTTGAAGATGTGAGGGCCTCAAATTCGTTGATTAGAGGGGAATTGAGGACTTACCGTTGTTCAGCACAATTTTACAGCTTTGGCACCGAACTTACGGAATGCTATGCGCTGCTTCATTCTGGATTCAAACATTAGCTTAGAAGTACCTTCTTGCATTCATTACAAAAAGGCGCCTGTTATGATCTGACGCGTGACTCCGGTAAAGCCGAAAGAAGTGATTTTGGTGGGCGATTGCAGCTGAGCAGGCAGCAGAAAACCCGGGGGATGAGTGGAATTTAAGTCTCAACTTTCTGGCAGGGATGAAAATATCGATGTCAGCCTTAACCCAAGAGGTGACCTTAGCTGCGCAGTCTTCAACAGGAAGGCTAAATACTTTTTTCAAAGGGACGTCACTCAGGAAGTCGTGGAACGAGTCCCAATCGTCTCTTTGGTAGCAGTAAGATATTCTGCTGGTCTGAGGTTCTTGGGTGGGATGGAGGTGGAAGGAGATGTTGACGGAAACTAATGCATGGTCAGAGTTTCCAAGAGGGCAAAGTTGCTCGACATTGCAAGAGTCAGGGGTTGAGGTAAAGCACAGATCTAGTAGTGAATCGTGTCCGTTAGAGTTATTACAGAAACGTGCGGGGAACCCCGTCACCTGCGTAAAGGAATGAGTGATAGAAAAATTCATTCTATGAACACCAGCAAGATCTGTGACGGAGTTATGCAGCCACTAAGCATGATGGGCGTTAAAGTCGCCAAACACAAATATATGGGCAAACGAGTGGGAGGAAATGGCCTTGTCGATATTGTTGGAGATGCTGTCAAGAACGGAGCAGTCGGGAGATGATGGGGAGCGGTATAGAAAGAAGAGTTAGCTAACTGACCTTAAAAGGGAGGGAGACGGAAACACATGTAAGAACGATATGGGGATTCAAGAGAAATCATCCTGGATAGAGGAAGGTGAAGGTGTTTAATGACGTAAACACCAAGCCCGTGCATGCGGACATTGGAGTCCTTTCTGAAGAGGGAAAGGTAGCCAGGAATAGAGAGGTCAGAAGAGGGTATTGAGGAGTTGAGATTAGTTTCACAGAGAGCTAGGATGTCAGGGGACTTTTGATGGAGAAAAGATTTAACGCTACTGAAATTGGTTCGGATACCGCGGATGTTAGTAAAGGAAATGTTCAGGGGTTTAGGTGAATTTAATTTGCCTGGTTTAGCTTTTTTAGCGGAGACATGTGTGTTCATGTTTAATATTGTTGTTGTAGAGAGGCCTCGATTAGAGGAGGCAAACGGTCATTATCTGCGACATGCACTGGAAGGGAACTGGCGCGGGCTGCAGCAAAGTGTGGCCTTGGGATTGCCCACCGAAAGCACCTGCAGGAACACCTATCCATGCGCGTCATGGCACTGCAAGAACTCCTATAGTATGCAACTATTAATCAGAGCGGCCGCTCTTGACGCTACGCAAGACGTAGGGCTCCTAACAACGAGTCGGGAGCAGTAACCAGAAAACTACCAACCCGGTACCCTGACAATGAAGAGGCGTTGTCACCGACCACGCACATTGCAGGAAAATCACATAAGCACCGTTACTGAGGTCTGAGGAGAAAAAGAGAACTGGAGACCACTTCCTGAACAGGGGACAAGGGATGAGCCACTACACCTGTTCAACGGACGTGGGTGGAGTGTGAACCGGGCGACAGGAGGATCTATCTACTCCAATTAAAAAAAAATTTCAACTTAGTTAAAGTTGAAACTACCTGCAATATTAAACTAGATTACACATTATATAATAAAACTGTGGCAAATACCAATCACTAAATCTGAAAGGAAAATATTAAAACAAAGCAAAGAACGCGTATGTGCCAAAAAGAGCACTATGACTCAATTCACTCCGCCAGAAATAAGGAAAAAGCATTCTGTACTGCTTATCATTCGCGACGAAAGCATTTCAGAGTGTTTAGGTGTCAATTTAGGATTAGTAAAGAGTTGGGTAAGTCTAATGCTGACTACGAAGGTGTTTGGCATGTTCACTAGAGGTGGCAACGTTATACCTCCATTCATTCATTCCCCTAGGGCCTCAAACTCAACGTAGATTGAGGAGGTACTGCTGTCCTGCCTCAAGGAGTTGGCTGCTGAAAGTCCCTCTGCCTGACAACAGAACCTCTGTACCAT